>JBBPJT010000849.1:0-14118 GCA_038088895.1 Xerocomus potaroensis
TGACATTAGCTGACATTAGCTGAAATTAGTTGAAATTAGATTCTTGTAAGATTCCTGATGCTGGGGAACATGTTGGACTGTGAACCGCTTGTCATGGAAAATGAAAGCCAATGGCTGCTGTCAGTTTGCGACCCCACGACGGGCAATGCATATCCATCCGTGCTTGTCCAGAGAAATAGAGTACTTGTCTCCTTGGGTATCCTGTTGGAAATTCCAAGCGTGTGTGCAGCCACGGCTGTACTCGGACCGGAAGATCATTGGAGTGTGCATGCGCCATTGTGCCACCATTCCTCATCAATATCATCTGCAATACATTACATAGTATGTTTTGATCACATATGTTCATCCTTGTTTGAATACCAGTGTACTTCTGGATATTCAGGATTCCTCACAACCCAAATATCATGCTCTAGACAGTCTTTTGTACAGTATATAAGCTCTCTTGTTCGTATGGAAACACCTCAGTTCATTGCATCATGCACATGACTGAGGTGAGTTGTTTATCATTCATTCTATCTACTTAATACTCACTCATACTATAGTTTATCTTTAGGTGAATACATTAGTTCGTTGCATCACACGCATGACTGAGTTTATCTTTAGTCGCGCACTCCCCGATCAATACCTGTATTCCCATAGGTTATAAGCCCTGCTCTTGCTGATTGATATAGATTACTGCTTTCATCACAGATAAACCCTTTTTGTCAATATGTCCATAGCCACCATCACTACAGACACCCTGCCAAGCAATGTCCCTAAACTCAATGTAAAGGGCACCAACTGGGCAATCTTCAAGTTCTGCTTCCAGGTTGCAGTCGAGGCCAAGGAATTGTGGGGGCATCTAGATGGTAATGACAAAAACCCAGACCACAAAGCCACCAGCACACAGGCACTGTCAGCCGGTCAGATCGCTGAAAATGCCAAGTGGCTGAAAGATGAATGCACGGCAAAGCACTTACTCACACAGCGCATCCCAGACTTGACTGCGCTGAAGGTCCAAAAATGGAAGACCATAGCCGAGATGTGGACTGATATAGAAACTGAATATACCCAAAAGGGGGTGTACATACAAACCAATATGTGTACACAGTTCCTGGATTCTGTTACAGTTTTCTAACGTTCGAAGAAAGCAACAACAATACGCTAAAGAACTACGGACCCCCTTTCTCACTTCCCGACATAATGATTAGATGTCTTTATCCTCCAGTGTTCTCTGGCTCCCTTGCTTACCCTTTTAGCATGATGCCGTTTGTATTACCAAACACATACATGTGTTTACCATGAGGCTTCCTTCTATTCTGCCTCATGGTCGTTCCTGTTTACTAAGCTTACCTCGTGTAGAAGCCCAGGGTTATGGGCATTTCCTTAATAGGTCAACCCTTGTACCAGGGTTGAGGGTATTCCTTATCTAGTGCTTAGTCAGCATGGTCTGTGCACCATGGCTAGACATATAAATAGTGTAGCACTTCTTGTAGAATACCCTAAGCTTAATCTCACCGTTACATTGCCTAAGAAGTGGGCTTGTAACCTCTTGATATCTATCCCTCATCCCGCTGTCGAAGCCTTGAGGATCCCTCATCGTCTTTCCCCTTCATCCCGGATCATTTCCCTTGAAGGTTTTCCACCATTCTTGCCTTTGCCGTCGTCATTCTACTAGGAACTGTCCTAGTCATCACTATCGGACTATTTGTGATCACGATCACATATCTTTACATCTATCTGGTCGTCGCTCTCTTCGTGTTCGCCATTCAAGGTTATTGGCTCACGTCGTAACAGATTCTAGGTTGCCAAAAGGGGGTGATGTCTGTCAATTCCTGGGCGGGCTGAGAACAAAATGGGAGGAACTATTGGCGGTAGACATTGATATCGATGAAAAAGATTATAGATCTACTATCATCAAATCACTCCCAAACTCACTTGCCAATTTCGTGTCAAGTCAGCTCACTGCTGCTTGCCTATTTAGTGCAAACAAAACTATAGATCTGGATACATTAATCTCTGTAATTGCCAAAGAAGCCGATTGCCAAAAGGCAAAGTACCAAGCATGGAGAGACAAGGACAAGGATCATGATGAAGCAATGGCTGTCAGATTGTCTGGAAGCTCCAATGGCAAGGGAAAGGGGCATAATGGTGATGGTGATGGGCAGGGCAAATTGAAACAAGGCCCGCACAAATGCTGGGAATGCAGCTTGACAGAGCATCTGGCTGCTTTCCATAACAAGAAAGATGAAAAGAAGCCAGAGGCTTCCAAATCAAGCACCGCTAACACAGCTGAAGAAGACACTGGTTCTGAAAACGGCGTTTTCGGAGTTTTGGACGAGCTGAGTGATGAAGAATCTCTCCCAGACTTAATACCCATTGAGTCAGATGATGAAGACGAACACTCAGACTGGTTCTCAGTTACAGATGAGGACAGACTAGACTATGATTGGGACCCGGAGGAATCAAACACACCGGAAGTTGAAGGCAAGGTGCCTGTCGACTGGGTGGACCCTGCTGCAGAGCCTGAAAACGTCGCTATGGAAGTGACAGGTGATTGTAAAGAAGCTAGCCAAATCGAGCTCTACAATTCCAGCATGACACATCACATATCATCATATCGGGAAAGGTTCGAGAACCTCGTTGGCATACCCAATAAGTCATTTATGGCCATGAACTGGCAGAAGTTTGTCGCGACAGGTGTTGGTGACATGACTATCAAAGTGCCAAATGGACGCACAACATTATGTTTGCAACTTTCAGATGTACTGTACTCACCAAAGGTTGGGTACACTCTTATCTCAGTTGGTCGTTTGGACAAGCATGGGCTGTCAACAACGTTCGCAAAGGGTCTCTGCATGATCCATGGGACTGATGGCACCATTATTGGCAAGATACCATGAAACCCAAAAGGGTTATACTGCGTGGTGTGGGATTATGAAATGGCGAACACTGCTGCCAAGACCATTACAGCAATGGACCTACATTGCTGTTTTGGGCATATTGCGCCCTCCATGGCTTGACGATTGGTTGAGGATGGATTGATAGATGGGATCAAGGTTGATGAAATCAAGGACAGTTTATTCTGTGAATCCTGCACATATGCAAAGGCAATGCACAAGCTGATTGCAAAGGCATGTGAAGGTGAGTGTAGCAGAACACTCGGGGCCCTAATTTGGTCAGATGTCTGGAGACCCATGCTGATTGAAAGCCTTGGCAGAAAACGTTACTATGTCACTTTTACAGATGATTACTTGAGGATCACATACATGTATGTGATATGCCAGAAGAGCGAAGTATTCACATCCTACCTGAAATTTGAAGCATGGCTCGAGTGGCAACTCGGTGTGAAAGTCCAAGTGCTCCATTCCGACTGTGTTACAGTTTTGCCTGCACCTGCCTGCAGGCTAACTTCTCAACACAACACCCTGATCTTGAAGAGCATCTTGCTGGGATCAGACCAAAAGGGGTTGGATAAGAGGAAAGGACATAGATTGAAGAATGCCTATGCTAGGCAAGGTACAAGCAAGGGACCGAAGTTAAAGCTGAACTTAGGGTTCAGCTAGACTAAGTACTACCCTTTATATACCGACTAGGGTCGCGCACAGACCAGGTTACCTAATACGCTAAGTATGGAAATACCCTAAACCCAAGGGTAAGCCCTAAACCCTAGGAAGCAAGAAGCACACCTCGTGGGGGATAAGAAGTAAGCCACGAGGACAATAGAAGCACAACGCTACTCGCCGTGTGGGAAAACTACATAAGAATAGATCGGGGGTATGCCCGATCGAGAAAGAAGTCCATGTCGGGCAACATGCTCCGACGCGTAAGCCATAACAGATATCAGATGACGATCTGATATCAAAGGGGTATTGGCCATCGGATCGCGATCTGATGACGAGGATCTAGCATAATGGTCTGATGCTAGTATAGGCGACTAGTCAGACGGAGAGATCTATAGGTGGGGATGAAAGGAGAGACGATGGTATCTTCATTAATGTTCCCAATACTAAGGGAAACTATCAGATTTGGAACGTTATTGTAACACAAGATACAAGGGAGATTCTACTTAGAGTTTATTGTACATTGTGCTAGGTCTAAATAGGTATCAAGACGGTGCACGGACCAAGCAGTGTCTACTGCAGAATGACTCATCTGGAGTCATGTCGAGTCAAAGCTAAGGTATCTAAGCAACCATCAATCAAGGGAGATAAAGAGGATCACAAGGCATACAAGAAGCTATGCCTAGAACGGAAATAGCATCCAGATCATGGAAAAGAAAGTCAAGATAATGGAAAGGCTATCATATGTCTAAAAGAAGCAAGATCAGGGAAAGATAATCAAAAAAGGGGTGATAGGAAGACAAAACATAACATTACCCCCTTAGTATGGTGAAAATCACTGTATTTTCAATATAATTCATGAAGGGAGAAGTAGACTGGAGAACTGGTCATATTGCCATATCCAATATCATCAGTTTGATTGTTGTAATCAGTGGAATTGGTGTCGGGAGGAGTAACATAGTCAATGAAGGATGTAGTGGTAGATGGAGTAAGCAACGACACCGTGGATAAGGTTGATGATCCAACCAATGTTGGAGCTTTGTCTTCCCAGGCTGGGGTTCTCCATCCTGCATCAGCTAAATCTGATGGGGTAGGACTAGGTTCCCGTTCTATTGTTGCTATCCATTGATTAACAGTATCAATCACACTTTGTACTTGTTGAGTGGCTAGTGCAATCATATTGGAGGATTCTCAAATGGTGAATAGCACTTGATTTGACATTTCATCAAGTATTTGTTCCGGAGCAGGATGGTAAGATTGGGCTGATGATGAAGTGGATGATCGGGAAGTCATACGAGGAGAACGTCTGCTATGATGAGAGAATGAAGAGAAAGTGGAGGGGGATCGAGGGGGAGAACGTCTAGTGGCTGGGCAAAAGGATGGCCAATGTCCAGGGGCATACTGTTGACAGTGAGGGCATTCATATAATTGGCAGTCTCTCTTCAGATGTCCAAGACGTCGGCAGAAGAAACATGCTCTGGCGTATTGGGGGTGATTTGGAGAAAGAACTGGACCAGTTTGAGTTTGCAGCTGTTCGGCGACATGTGCTCGTTCAATGTGATTCATAGTCTGTTGGACACATGCTTGTTCAATTTGATTTATAGTCTGTTGGAACATCTCTTTCTCTCTCGGCGTTAACAGTGCCGAGCTAGCAGATGGTGTAGAGGTAATAGTGGGAGGAGAAATGGGAATGGCTGGGGGAGATATGGAACACTGGGATCCATCTTGGTTACGAAGAGCTCACGTTTGTCGTTCTAAGGAGAAATCAATATCATCTACTATCTCTGACATGCCTAGCTGGTGGAACGTTCCAATAAGATGGTGTTGGAGTACTGCAAGGTGAAGAGACATGGTAGAAAAGGCAGGGGGAATATCATGAGGTGGGAGAGGTTCTTGTTCATAGACGTTGGAAATTGTGATGAGTGCAGCATATTGATTGTAAGCTTTTAGCAAATTGCCAAGAGGAGAATCTTTGTCAAAGTATGTATCAAGTGCAACAGCAAGTCTTGAGTTCTCTAGATTTCGATGGAGGTCTTCAAATGTGTGCTTGTCAATTGAGACGAGTGCATCTGCATAAGAGGAGCAGGTGATGATAGAAAAGTCATAGGGAAGAAAGATGGTATTGATGGGGGAAGACATAGCAATGATGATGGTGCAGAGAGGAGTAATGGGAGGGTTAGTTTTGGGAACTAAACATCTTGGGATGGGCCTTTTTATAGGCTTCCACAATCTTCTTGGCATTTTTTAGATTTTGTACTGGTTCCCATGAGTCATCCTCCGGCAGGTAACCCTTCCATCGGATTAAGTAAGTTCGGTTATTGAGTAGGCCTCAATGTTTTAATATCCGCTCAATTTCAAACTGTTCTTCAGAGGCTATGAGGTCAGGAGGGGGTTTCGGAAAGTTCTCACCATGTATGCTATTTTCGCGATAGGGCAATAAAAGGGAAGCATGAAACATGGGGTGTATCTTCCACGTTTGTGGGAGTCGGAGTTGGTAGGAGAGGGGGGAATAGACCTGTGTGATAATGAAGGGTCCTTCTCTTTTTGGGGCAAATTTTGGGTTCTGTACAGAACGTCATAAGTTCCGTGCTTCTAGCCACACTTTATCACCTTTCTGGAATGGTGTGAAATTCTTTGTAGTTCGCGATTTCATGACTTGCTGGGCAAGTTCATGTGCAGCCAGGGCTTCATTTCTAGCAAAGGTGAGGAGTCGAAGACATTCTTTGACAGCTGGAAGATCTGTTTCAGCTAAGATGGAGGGGAGGGAGTGGGGTTCATAACCCATCATGAGAAAGAACAGGGATTTGGCAGTGATGGAGTGAGGGTGGTGATTATGTGCGAATTTGGCAAATGTAATATTCTCCACCCAAGAAGTCGGATTACTCCTGCAATAGATCCGCAGGTAGGTTTCTACTTCTTGATTCACACGTTCTGTTTCTCCATCTGTCTGTGGGTGATAAGCAGTGGAGGGGGATAGATCATATTCGAGGATGTGTCCAAGTTCTTTTGCAAAGGAGGGGGCAAACTGGGGACCTCTGTTGGAGATGATTTTGTCGTAAAGGCCAAAGCGAGAATAGACCTTCTTAAAAAATAAAGTGGCAATGTTCTTGGCAGTAGCCATTTCTTGGTAAGGCAGAGAATTACCCCCTTAGTAAGGCCATGGTCGACCACGACCAAAAGCAAATCAAAACCATCAGAGATGGGAAGGTTGGTAATCAAGTTGCAGGACACCTGCTGAAAAGGACGAGTGCACAAGGAGGGAATGGGGAGGAGTGGGGGAATAGTAGGATGAGTGTTCATCTTGTTCTGTTGACAAAGGGCACATCCATCAACATAATTGCAGACGAATATGGCAAGGCCTGGCCACCAGAATTCAGAGGCGACCATTTGATGAGTTTTTAGCACACCAGGGTGGCCAGCAGCAGCATGATCGTGAGAATGAGCAACAACCTCACAGTGAAGGGAAAGGTCATTCAGAACATACACTCAGTTTTGGTAAGTCAACACTCCAGCATCATATTTCCAGTCAGAAAGACAGGAGTGAAAATGGGCAAGGACTTCACCAGCGAGGGCATGGAGGGAATCAAGAACGATTGGGTTGGAAGAGGAGGATGTGGCAATCTTCCAGGATAATGTAGTATCAATTAAAGATACGAAAAGGTCAGGGGAAAGGAGGGTAATGTTTTCATTGTCAGCAGGTTCGTCAGGAAGATGATCATGTCGGTGTGAAAGAGCATCTGGGGCAGTGAGATTTCGTCTGGCTACATGAGTAAGATGGAGATTATAATCGGCAAGATCTAGCAACCATTGGGTGTTATGCTTGGCCTGGGTAGAGACGAGTGTAGCCCTTGAAAGGGGATTGGAGTTCTTGGGCCTTCGCACTGAAGGTATCAATGCCTTGCAAGCCAGAGGACTTAGATCAAAGTATCAGTGAAGTAGATCGTCTGATGAGATGCCAAGCAAGACATCAAGAGAAACCAGTGGATCTATTGACTAGTAGGTCGCAAGATACAAGGGAGATTCTACTTAGGGTTTATCGTACATTGCACTAGGTTTAAGTAAGTGTCAAGACGGCGCACGGACCAAGCAGTGTCTACTGCAGAATGACTTATCTGGAGTCAAGTCAAGTCAGAGCTAAGGTATCTAGGCAACCATCAATCAATGGAGATAGAAAGGATCATGAGGCAAGCAAGAAGCTGTGCCTAGAACGGAAATAGCATCCGGATCATGGGAAAGAAAGGTAAGACAATGGAAAGGTTATCATATGTTCAAGAAAGGAAAGATCAGGGAAAGATAATCAAGAAAAAGGGGTATCAGGGGAATAAAATGTAACATTGGGCTTGGCGATGGTTAAGTTTCTGTGGCTGATGAAAGTATGTCAGATTCTTATGGTCAGTAAAGACTTGAATGGAATGAGGAGATCCACAAAGGAAATGTTTCCAGGTAGAGAGAGCGCAGATGATAGCGAGAAGTTCATGATCATAGATGTTGTAGTTTTGTTTGGCTGGGGAGAATGTCTGAGAAAGATAACCACAAGGGTGCCAAGCACCATTGGTATCTGTTTGAAGGAGGACACCTCCTGAAGCATAAAGAGAGGTGTCAGTGGTGATGGTGAAGGGTTTTGAGTAATCAGGAAGTTGGAGAATTGGTTAGGAAAGGAACATCTTCTTGAGCATGTCAAAAGCATCTTGTTGTCATTCCTGCCAGTCCCATGGTTGGGATTTCTTAGTAAGATCAAGAAGGGGTCAGGCAATATCGGAAAAGTGGGGAAGGAATTGGCGGTAGAAGTTGGCGAAGCCTAAGAAGGATTGCACATCGCGTACTCATTTCGGTGTGGGCCAATCTTGAATCCCTGCTAGTTTGACAGGGTCCATGGTGAGATCACCATTCTTGATGATCATTTCAAGGTATTCCACCTTGAAGACGTTGAACTTGCACTTTTCCAATTTAAGATATAGGTCGAGTTCTTTCATACATTGGAGAACATGTTTCATTTGTCGTTCGAGTTCTTCTGAATTGTCTGAGAAGATGAGGAGGTCATCCATATATATGATGAGCCATCCTTCAGCAATCATATCTCGGAAAGAGTCATTCATAAAGCGTTGGAATGTCACTGGGGAATTGGATAGGCCAAAGAACATGACTGTCAGCTCGAAAAGTCCATGATAAGTGATAAAGGCAGCTTTCCATTGATCACCATCCTTAATGCAGACGTTATTGTATCCCCATCATATGTTGAACTTTGTGAAATGAGAAGCTCCTTTGAGCTTGGAGATGAGGTCAGAAATGAGAGGAAGAGGGTAAGCGTCTCGAACAGTATGTTTGTTGATGTATCTATAATCTTGGCAGGGTCGAAGTCCACCATCTTTCTTCTTTACAAAGAAGAAGGGAGATGCTTGTGGTGACTTAGATGGGCGAATCTTGCCTGTTCTAAGATGTTCATCAATGAAGTTGTCGGCAGCTTGTCGTTCGTCGGAAGAGAGGGGATATATCTTGGAGATCTTTGGAATAAAAGTCTCCTTCATATTTAGGGCATGGTCATAAGGTCTCAATGGGAGAACATGCTCCATTGCTTCTTTTGAGAAGACTGAAGTGAATTCTTCATATTCAGTGAGAAGCATAGCCTTTGGTTTTGCTTTTTCCACTGCAATGGCTAATTCGGTAGATTTGGTAAGCCTTGCTACAATCCTGGAAATCTGTGGTTTTATAACCATTCGCCTTTTCATGCGATGAAGAGTGGAGATGGTGTAAAAGTCTAGTTGTCGGTCAACAAGTTGTTCAGGGGTTTCTTTATCAAGAAATTGATTCAGTCCTTCGACTTCTATGTCATCAAGGATAACATGTTCAGGAGGAGGGGTTTCTTTTTCAGGTTTTCCTTTGGAAAGGTAGGAAGCATGAGTTCCTACATGTTCAAGGTAAAGATCTAGGAATTTATCAAGGGATTTGTCCAAAGTAACAGTCCCTTTCTTCCAGTCAATGACTGGGTTCGTTCACTCAAGCCAGGGGGCTCCAAGAATAATGTTTTCATGTCCGCAGTTCATGGCATAGAACTTGACTTTCTGCGTTTGTTTGCCGATCTTCATATAAAGAGTTGTAGAAAAGCAAACTGTTGTGTTGTGTGACTGGTCAGTGTTTCTTGCTATGACTGGTTGAGCAAGTTGTTCGAGGGGTATCTTATGTTTCTGTACAAAGTGATGGTCGATACAGGATATTTCAGCTCCAGAGTCAATGAGAGCTGAAGTGTCAATGGTTTTCAAGGTTCCAGTGGTAGCAATAAGTTGAATTGGCAATCTAAGCGACTTTGATCGTCACTCTGCTACAAATACAGGAGAGCAGGTAACCTTGGAAATGGAAGGTACTGATGTCAATGCAGTCCTCCCATCTAAAAACCCTATGGTTCAAAAAGGCAAGTGGAAAGTCTTCCCACTGTCTCTTCTTCGACATCTTCTTTGTCCTTCTTTTCCTCTTTTATTTCTACCTTTTGTACTTCCTTTCTTTCTGGTTGTCGACAACGATCTGGGCATTTTCTGGAGATATGTCCTTGCTTATGACAATTGTAGCAAAGTCCTTGTCTCTTATGCTTGGCCACTTGTTCAATGGTCAGCTTATCCACATCCATGGCATTTGGGTCGCGAGGGGTGGAAGTGGTAGTGCATTGATAGGGAGGAATATAGATGGAAGTAGAGGATCAGGAATGCAGCCTTTCGATTCGGTCTGCAAGATCCCATTGGGTTTTGAAATGAATGGCCTTTGTATACCATTTAGTGATCTTGGTCGGGACAGTATCCATAGATTGGATTCACCACATCAGGAAGGAGAGGATTCTGGCAGTGAAGTATGAAATTAGTACTGCTGAGTCTGTGGTTTCATTTAGTTCTGCTTGGACGGCTTTCATCTTGAACTGGTTAATGTATCCAGTTAAGTTTTTGTTTTTTTATATGTGGTAGGTGGTGAGCCATCCCAGCACTTGATGTTTCTGGTCTGAATGTTCAAAGTCAGCCTTGAACTTCATAACAAAATCTGTAAAAGTCCCAAAGGATTGGGCATCCAATGCCTGATTTTGGACCACAGTGGCCCAGGTTAAGGCGGATCCTTTCTTCATATATGAGAGCACAAATGCAACTCTCTTGTCATCATTGTTGTACACTTCTTTGTTGACTAGAAAGTACATTCATACGTTACTAAGCCAGTCTGCAGCTCTAGAGGGAGATCCATCATATTCATCAGGGGTATTCAGACGGAGTTCAATGGGTTTTGGTTGGTGCATCATTGGAGGAAGAAGAGGGGTGGTTAGGTAGGTGGGTAGTGGAGGAAAGGGTAATACTGGGAAAGGAGGAAGAGCAGTGGATGGCGAAGATATCTGTCACGAAAATTGTCACAAAATGCCATTTCTCGTCGCTGACAGTCCCATCGCTCGATTTATGACTAAGCATACTGATGCTATGACTGACAAATACTAACAGAACACCTGGTTGTATTCTCCAAGGAACCCTACTGCTGTACAAGAGGCAGGTCGTGGTTGTATTCCCTGGTAGAACCCTGCCGTTACACGAAATGTACACATCTGACGTAAGTACCCTAAATGGTAAAGCTAAGTAATCACTTATCACTTATTTTTCCCTTTGATCTTATCGGTGGATGTCACGTGATCTAATCTAATCACGCTCCACGTCACATGACCCTTCTTCTTCAGAACTTTGATCTCCGCAGGTCATGTGGAAGGCTATACAGCCATTTTAGGTAGATGACTCCCCTTGACTCCTTTCGTCCAAACCCAGTGAGGCTGTGGTATGACTCAAGAGTCATTTCAGCCCCTATGGGCTATTCTTACTTTCTGACTCCTGATGACTCAGTCGATCAGGCTATCGGCCAATAGCGTTTATCACGCAGCTGCGCATTACTCAGCCTATTTGAAATACATGCTGCGGATTGGTAAGGTCGAATACCTTAGCCAGTAGCATTAGTTGCTTGCTGCTGCGCATGACTCAGCATGACTCACTCTATTTCAAATACCGCTCATCAGCCAATAGCAATACTCGCTCTTATCTCCTGCTTACTCATGTACTAGCATAATAATAGTGTAGCCAGTAGCGTAATGTTCTCTTGTTGATTCTGGATTATGTAAAACATAGCATAGCTTGGTCCATGCGCGGATCCTTGCAATATAAGAACCTGAAGGTCTGAGCAACAAGACTCCCCAGTCTTGTTCACTTGAACCATAAGGGTCTTTGTCACCTGGTTATACAAGTGTTTGACTTTAAGTCCATTCCATCTCGTTTCGTCCACCACAGGCTTGATCCATTTGCCTCATGCGTATATCCCATATTCTTACATCGGCTTAACTACTGCCCGGTGTACTTTCACTTCATTTCAATATCTGAGAGAATGATTGACTTAGAGCAATCGTAGTCTGGTCTGGGGGTTCTAAGCTGAGGTCTTCATTTGTTGAAGTCTCAGTATCAGTAGCTTCTTCTTCTGGGGTAGGAGGGGTAGGAGTACGCTGGCCTCAATAGGCAGCAAAGAGGTTGGGGAAGTTTCAGGGGTTTCGGTGGGCAATGGTGAGGGGAGGGTGGTGCACACAACGATGGTGGTGCTATCTAGAAGAAGTAGAATCTTTTGTTACACTTGGCCTGGGTAGGGACGAGCATAGCCCTTTGAAAGGGGATCAGAGTTCTTGGGCCTTCGTGCTGAAGGTATTGATGCCTCACAAGCTGGAGGACTTAGATCAAAGTGTTGGTGAAGTAGACTGTCTGACGAGGTTGCTGAGCAAGATGTCGAGAGAAACCGGTGGATCTATTAACTAGTAGGTCACAAGATACAAGGGAGATTCTACTTAGAGTTTATTGTACATTGTGCTAGGTCTAAGTAGGTATCAAGACGGTGCATGGACCAAGCAGTGTCTACTGCAGAATGACTCATCTGGAGTCATGTCAAGTCAAAGCTAAGGTATCTAAGCAACCATCAATCAAGGGAGATAAAGAGGATCACAAGGCATACAAGAAGCTATGCCTAGAACAGAAATTGCGTCTGGATCATGGGAAAGAAAGTCAAGATAATGGAAAGGCTATCATATGTCCGAAAGAAGCAAGATCAGGGAAAGATAATTGAAAAAGGGGTGATAGGAAGATAAAACGTAACAATGTCTCTCTACTATGAATGGACCAAGCTATGTAACTGTAGATTGCTAAAGCATTGGGTGGGGAATGCCAAGACAATAAGGTAAGAAGAATAGGGGACATGAGGCAATCAACAAGGGTATTTCCTAGAAAGGAAAGAAGCATCTAAGAGAGGCATATATATATGCAAATACTAAAAACTAAAGAAAAAAGAGATGGGTAAAGATGAAAGGAAATGATAAAACACAGAAAACTGTAACAAAAGGTCTGGGTTAAGGGGAAAGGCACTGACTTTCCTCAATACCTATGCTCTTCCTGCTCATCATACTCATGTTCTTTATTATCATATAATCCTTCTTCTTCAAATTCTGCCAGATGAATGCATTAAGGACAGAGTTCTCCCCATGATAATGCCAAACGTTCCTCACATCCTTCAGGTTGGCAATGGTAAAGAGGGCATGGTTTGTCCCAATGGCTTTTTGAGCAGTAGGGGCAAGTGCTTAACAGACAATTGGCTAGAAGATGGCCAGGGGTGTACTTTTCACAAGCAGGACATTTGTTCTGAGGGCACCAAATGCCTAAATGAACATCCTTCACACCACACCACCCACATTGTGAGAACCAGTTGGGCATAGAGTTGCCATCAATAGTGGCACATTTTAAGGTTGAAGGTCCCAGTATGGCAAACTGTTGTGTAGTGGGGGACAACATCAACCCATAAGGGCTAACCAGGAACATTTTCTTCCCTTTCTTCTTTGGTTTGACAGGAGAAGAAAATGATCTGGTGTCAGGAAGAGATGGATGGTGAGGAGGAGGAATGGGCTGAGGGGAGGACTGAGGTGACAGTGGAGGAGAAGAGGGATGAACAGTGGAAGACAACAAAGAAGGAGTTTCTAGTGGAGGGGGAAAGGTAGGAAAAAGAGATGGATGGGGAAGTTCTTTGACAGGCACAACCATTACTGGTACTTCTTTAGTTGTCAGGTAAGTATGAAGAGCTGCCATATGGAGGGAACATAACAATAGGCAAATGATTGGACCTATTATCTCAAAAGGGAAAGTATTAATCATGTATCCCAATCCTAGTTTGTATAATAAGTCTAGTGTCTGCATCCATGCTTGCAATATGTACATTGTGTTACACTTGGCCTGGGTAGGGACAAGCATAGCCTTTGATGAGGTTCTGAATCATGGCCTTTGTGCTGAAGGTATCATTGCCTCTCAAGCTGGAGGACTTACAGTGGCTCAAAAAAGTGTCCCAATGTTGGGTTATTTTGGAAACATTTAATTTTTGTGAGAGTGTGAGAAGGAATTAGGTAATATGCTTGCAGGGTCATTGATAGCCCTTACTCTTCCCTGTCCAATGAAGGTTTGGTCATGTGATTTGGCTGCCATGCCATTGAGGGACAGCTGTTTTAAAATGACATGTCATTGGGACACTTATTTGACCCTAAGTTATATTA
>JBBPJT010000850.1:0-14082 GCA_038088895.1 Xerocomus potaroensis
GAAGATTTTGGGTTTTGGTCCCCCCTATAGATAAGATTAGATAAAAGTACCTTAGAGCGAAAATGACTTCTAGAGGATCAGAAAGGATGATCCAAGGACTTAGGGATGATCTTAAGGATTCATAACACTGGGTTCATATCCTAGGATCAAGGAAAAGGGGGTCACTTTCATAGTGGAATGTATGGAGGAATTATGGACGAATTGTGCCATGGGTAAGAGGGATACCCAGGTGGTTGGATTATCCTGGCAAAATAATCGAAGATATGTCTCCAATTCTTGATTGACATGTTCAGTTTCACCATCCGTCTGCGGATGGTAGGCGGAGGAGAGGGCAACATCATAATGTAAGAGACGGGCAAGTTCGTGGGCGAAGACAGAAGCAAAATGAGGGCCACAATCAGAGATCATGCGGTTGTGAAGGCCAACATGGGGGAATATATGGGTGAAAAAGAGGTGGGCGATGTGGGCGGCATCACTCGTTTTTGAGCAAGGGAGGAAAAATACCCCCTTACTAAGACCATGGTCGACCACGACCAAGACAGAATCAAAAGAATCGACCAGGGGAAAACCCGACACCAAGTCGACGGAGATCTGCTGAAAGGGGCGGGTGGAAGAAGAGGTGAGCGGAGAGAGAGGAGGAATGGTCGGATGAGTGTTGATTTTACTCGATTGGCAATGAGGGCAGCCGAGAACGAACTGACAGACAAAGGGGGCGAGTCCAGGCCACCAATAGTCCCGTTGAAGAAGAGAAAGGGTGCAGAAGATACCACCATGACCGCCGGTCGGGGAGGAGTGAACAGAAGAGACAAGAGAGTGACGGGCGGCAGGGGGAACGTAGAGCCACCGTTGATAATAGAGGCAACCCTCAGTAGGGGAGTAAGACCAATCGGAAAGGGCAGAACGAGAGAGGAGGGGAATACCGCGTTGTAGATGAGATCGAGCTGACAGGACGAGGGGGTCGGTATGAGAGGAATTGTGAATGGTGGAAAGGAGGGACGTGTTGAGCTGAGCAATGTCGAGCTCAAGGACCTGAAGGAAAAGCTCTGGGGAGAGGAGAGTGACGTCCACATTATCGGAGGATGTATCGACGTCGTGCATGCGGGAGAGAGCATTGGCCGGACCCATGGTAGTACCAGGTCGGATGGTGAACTTCAGGTCAAAGTCCTGGAGGAAAAGCATCCAACAGGCTTGACGATGGGAAAGGTGATGGGGTTGGCAGAAATAGGACAGGTTTTTGTGGTCAGTGTAGACCTCTACAGGGTGACCTGTCCCTCAGAGATAATGACACCATTGTTACAAATTTGTACGTTTCTTTCCTTTCATCTTAGTATGTATTACATCCTCTTCATTTCATTGTCTTTTCATTTCGGATGCTATTCCATCTTCTTGGTTAGTCATCTGTTGACTGCCTCATGTCCCCCATCGTTCCCACTCCTATGTCCTATAATGTTTCCCCAACACATTACAGTCCCAATTGAGTAGTGTATAGCTTGGTCCGTTCACATTATAGGATAGGATAAATACCACAAGCGCATGTACTATATCGCTAAGCTAGTTCTACGCAATACATTCATAGTTCCTAGTTCTTCCAGGTCCACTTCTAAGGTTGCTGGGTTACTCCAATAACTAGAAGATATCTATACGGATTATTGTCCAACAACAAAAAGCGTAACAGCCATTCGGTGAGAGCATGAATGACAGCTAACAATTTGCGGTTGTAAATGTTGTAGTTTCATTCTTGGGGGGTGAGGGTGCGAGAGAGATAGCTACAGGGGTGAAGATCCCCGTTGTCATCTCGTTGCATAAGAACACCCCTGGTTGCGGTCAGCGAAGCATCAGTCATTACAACGAATGGTTTTTGTAGGTTGGGAAGAAGTAGGACAGGAGCTGAGGAAAAGACGCGTTTAATGGAGGCAAAGGCGGAAGTGCATTGTTCATCTCACAACCAAGGGTGGTTCTTTTTCGTCAGTTGGTGTAGGGGAGCGGCGAGGAGAGAGAAATTCAGGATAAATTTTCAGTAGAAGTTGCAGAACCTGAGAAAGGATCAAACACCCTTTACGGATTGAGGAGGACTCCACTGGTGAATAGTGGCTAGTTTGACCAGATCCATCTGTACATTATGATGGGCGATGATCATGCCCAAATATTCGATTTCTTTAGCATCAAAGGTGCATTTTGTTATGGTCTTGCCTGCACCCGCCTGCAAGGCATCGACACCATCCAAAGGTCTTGAAGGGCGAACAGCCGGGATCAGACACAATGGGAAAGACAAGAGAAGAGGATAGACTGCAAGACAAGAATGCCTTATGCTAGGCAAGGTATAGGTAGGGGCTGCGGTTAAAGATGAACGTAAGGTTTAACCGCCCTAAGTACTACCTTTATATACCTACTAGGGATGCGCACAGACCAAGTTACCTAATGCGCTACTACTGGCAATACCCTATACCCTGGGTAAGCCCTAAACCCTAGAAGCAAGAAGCACACCTCGTGGGTGATACAAAAGAAGCCACGAGGACAAAAGAAGCACGGCCTTACTCGCCGTGTGGGAAGAATGTAACTACATATAGATCGGGGTCAAGGGTACACCCGATCGAGAAGGAAGTCCATGTCAGGCAACGTGCACCGACGCGTAAGCATAACGGATATCGGATGACGATCCGATATCAAAGGGGTACCGGCACTCAGATCACAATCCGATGCCAGGGATCTAAGCATAACGGTCCGACCTTAGCGTAGCAGCTAATCGGACTGGGAAAGGCGTAGGTGAAGGGATTGACGACCGTAGGCTATACGGGGTAGTCGAGGGATGTCGTATTGAGTATTCGTCATACGATGTTCACTATCATAGACGTCAAGGGTGGTTTTAACGGTAAACCCCATTGCTAAGCTTTGGCGCAAGTAGGTTTTTAATGAAAACCATAACACAAGGTCACACAACAGAAAAGAACAGATCAATGCATTGATCTGGGGACACAGGAAAAATGGCACCTCAACGAAGAGGTCCAGCAGAAGAGAACCAAGCGGAGTCCCACCAGGGGATGGTCCAGGGAAGAGGACGAGATAGCTAAGTTTACATTGTGCAATAGATGATCAACAACACAGGAAGGGAACAGTTTAACAACTTGTCGGTCACAACATTGTGGTGGCAGGGATGGCACCTGCAAACAAAGAGAGGTGGTGACGGTGCAGGACAACGTTAACTGTACAAAACATCTGGAAGGGAAGGGATACCTTCAACAATGGTTAAGGTCCCTGAACTGAGGAAGCACCTTTAACAAGTGAGAAGGTCTTCGGTGGCAAGAAAGATCCATCTTTGTCGAAGATTGACTATGTCAATTACCTTCAACTAGGACTCTAGACTTCAGAGAAGGAAAGAGGACTATACAAACGAAACCACCTTCAACAAAGATGAATGTCACCTTCGACAAGGTTTACGGTTACATGGATGGCTTATCAGAAAAGTCCTGGAATTCCTGAAAAATGGCGATGGGGATTCCTGTGTGTTACAATGGAAGATGAATGACAGTGAGGGACACGGGGAGGGAGATAAGACGTAGAATCATCCCAGATTGTAAAACCTATTCACCTGGCAGTGAACTAGGGGAAGGTGATACCATGTGGCATAGATAGTTGCATACTCGTAGTTGTTACCGGCAAATGCACCGTTGTCCAAACTACTGCAGTCTGTTACAGTTTTATGACAGGACGCCTATTGTTCATCTTAACATTGGGGTCCTTAGTCTAACGGTTCATTTCCTTATCCTATCCCCTGCCCCTCCCCATGGTATAACGATTAGATTTCCCCTTCATCTTGTGTTCCCGACCTTAGGATAACGCTTGTCTCCTAGGTCGCCTGTATTACTTGCCACGTGTGGTACACGTGTTTGCCATGAGGCTTCTTTGCTTCTGCCTCATGGCCATTCCTGTTACTAAGCTTATCTCGTGTAGAAGCCCAGGGTTATGGGCCTTTCCTCATTAGGTCAACCCTTGCACCAGGGTTGAGGGTTTCCCTTATATAGTGCTTAGTCAGCATGGTCTGTGCACCATAGCTATAGTATATATAGAGTAGCACTCCCTGTAAGATACCTTAAGCTTAATCTCACTGTTACATCGCCTAAGTGTGGGCCTGTAACTTCTTGTGGCCTCATCCTCACTCTGCCGCTGTGCCCTGAGGATTCCTTCGTCATCAGTTCCCCCGTCATCCCAGCATATGCCCTTGACGGCTCCATCATTCGCCACCACACTTATCTCTATTGCTGTCGTTGTTCTCACGACTATCCTAGTGGACGTCATGTTCTCTGTCTTCACATCGCTCGCCGTCTTTATCGCAGTCGTCTATCTTGTTGTTGCCCTTGTAGTCGCCGCCATTTGAAGTTATTGGCTCACTATGTAACAAAAGATTAAGCTTTCCACCACTTGACTAGTATCAACCTAGCAAGCTTCATCGCTATGTTCCCTCGACGATCCACACTTCCCCAACAAGATTTTACTGCTTCTCCTCAACAAGGAATACCCGGACCAGAGAGTCCTCTCCCCTGCCCATCACCAGAAGGAACCCCAGGACAAGGGAGTCCTGCTCCTTCCACTGGGGAACGAACAGGACGACCATTGTCACAATCACAACAATCACGAGATCATTCTTCTCCATCACCCGCTTTGAGACGATGAACGTCTACTCCTCGTCTAGCTCAACTTCTGACAGATGTACAATGACAAACAAGCTCTCCTCTCCCAGTCTTCAAACGAACGTTGACTCCTCATTCTTGTTCCTCACGATCTCCTGCCAGATCATTGTATGACCAACCTTCCCCAGCTTACCAACGACCTTCTCCTATTCAACGAACTCCCTACCAAGCTGACCCGACTGATCCTTCTCTACCATTCCCAGGAAGAACTACACCGGCTCTTGCTCAAATAACTGCAGGATCATCTCGGTCCAATGAAAGATTTCTTGCCCTACGACCTCACCTTCTCCAACCAGAATCGGATTCTGAATCAGATCAACACGAAACTGTTACAGTTTTACGACAGGACGCCCTTTTGTTCACCTTAACATTGGGGTCCTTAGTCTAACGGTTCATTTCCTTATCCTAATCCCCGCCCCTTCCTACGGTATACGATTAGATCTCTCCTTGTCCTTGTGTTCCCGACCTTAGGATAACGCTTATCTCCTAGGTCGTCTGTATTACCGGTAACGTGCCGTACACGTGTTTGCCATGAGGCTTCTTTGCTTCTGCCTCATGGCCATTCCTGTTATAGCTTACCTCGTGTAGAAGCCCAGGGTCTTGGGCATTCCCGTTTATAGGTCAACCCTCGCACCAGGGTTGAGGGCTTCCCATACGTAGTGCTTAGTCAGCATGGTCTGTGTGCCATGGCTGGTAGTATAAGTAGTAGAGCACTTCGTGTTGTAGCCCTAAGCTTAATCTCACCGTTACCTGCCTAAGTGTGGGCCAGTAACTTCTTGTGGCTTACTCCTCACTCCGCTGTCGTGCCCTGAGGATTCCTTCGTCACTTCTCCTCACTACGCCACTGCGCCCTGAGGACCCCATCATCATCGTTTTCCCTCACCACGCCGCAGTAGCCTTATATCGCAATTCCCGTCATCCCAGTGTATGCCCTTGACGGTTCCCACCTCGCCATCACGATCATCACTATCATCGTCTTCGTCTTCACGACTATCCTAGTGGACGTTGTGTTATCCATCTTCTCTTCACTTGTCGTCTTTCTCCTAGTTGTCTATCTTGTTGTCACCCTCGTAGTCGCCACCATTCGAAGCTATTGGCTCGCTACGTAACAGAAACAACCGAAAAAGAACCCCCTTCACCCATCCTTATTGATGTCGCGTTTCCTCCACCGACAGAACCTACTTTTCCATCTTCTGCTCCACATTCCAGTCTTCCATCACCAGGAATAATCACCTCGGTTCAACAAATGAGTATGGATGAAATAGACGAACGACCAGTGAGACTGTAGTATAACATCCCCGTCTCCTTTTCCCCGTCCTTTATAGAACCACCATCCTTTTCCTCCATCTTACCCCTGACCCTTACCGAACCACCTCCGACACGCTCTTTCTGTCCCCACATTATTCCTCCTCTCCAAGAACAAGAAGAAACTATTGCTGGATTGCCAGACAATTTCTCTGGCAAAACTGAAGACACAATCTGTTGGGGACAAGCAATAACCACTTATTTCCAATTGAATCCCCAAATATATGCACATGATGCTCCCAAAATCCTTGTCACTCTAAGCAAACTAACGAAAGGAAGAGGAGTCTCTTTCGCTGAAAAGTGGTATCACCTCCTAAACAATGATGTGATCCCCGATAACGAAAAGACATATGACCTCCTGATGGAGGATTTTAATAAAACCTTTTACCCTTTCAATTTCAAGGAAGAAGCTTGCTGAAAACTATTGGCGACTCGACAAAACCTACAAGATCGAACTGAGGGATTTCAAAATTATCTCACTGACTTCCAGCTCAATGCTGCACGAAGTGGAATAACTGACCATGAAACCCTTATCAACGCCTTCGCCACCGGACTTGACCCGCATCTCAGTCGGATGATTCTTTCAATGGAGACTCTTCCCGAGAAGTTAGAAGACTGGGTCAGCGCAGCGACAACATTTCATGCTCAACAGCATCGCATTCGGGCTCTTCGTCCATAAAACTCTCTCCCACAACTCTCCCCTCCTTCACCTCCCCCTATTCGTCACATTCGCTCCTTCTCCGACGTAATGCTCCGTGCTTCTACTCTTTTCCCATCACCGTCCTCGCCTCCTCCTATCGTTTTGTCCTCTAGTCGTCCTCTTCCCCCTCCAAAATCCTGACAACTCCTTGCAGAAGTCCACCGTCGAAATGTTCGCAATTGGGCGAAAATCTTCGCTCCACAAAACCTTCCCACTGTCTCTGATGATGTGGATTCTCTCGTCTGTGCCGTTCTCGATGACGACCTCGGCACCCACGCTCCATCCCCTGACCAGTTGCCACCCCCTTCTCTGCCTGACTCCGCTCCCCCAACATCGTGGGACATCTCATATACAGATGCCGGGATGCAATTCGCCCCTTCCCCCTCTCTTCCGGATCTCACCATTCCGGCTGTTCATCTCTTCCCGATGTCCTCCCCATCTTCTTCCACCCCTTCCTCCATCAACTCTTCCCCCACACCTTGCATCGAAGAACTTCACGCTATTCACTCTTCCCCTTCCCCTCCTTCCTCCACTCTGTCTACCACTCCTCTCCTTTCTTGCCCGACCCAATATGCGCATGCCCTTGAATGTGCGTGCACGATTGGTTGAACGCTTTGTCGTGCTTGCCCCTGTCTTCCCTCTTCGACTGTCGATCGACTCTGCTCTCTCCTTGTCAAGACCCTTCCCTCTCCTGTCTTGTCTCTCCTTGACGACCCGCTTCTTCCTCTTTCCACTCCTTCTCTCGTCACCACCGTTTCCCCTTTCCCTTCTCACCCTTCGTCTCCCACTTCTTCCCCTCTTCTGTCTTCATCTCCTGTTTCGTCCTCCTCTCCGTCCTTCCCCATTTCCCCCGTTTTCTGTCCGGTTCTTCCTTCTACTTCGTGGGCTGACGATGTCGCTGACGACTCTTTCCTCACCCTTCCCCCGCCCGTCTTCTCTTCCATTGTTTCCACCCCCTGCCCTTTGTTATGGTTTTCCTACATTCCCACCCCGTTACGACAAGTCAAGATGGTAGACCTTTTTCCTTGACCTCATCCCCACCCTTTTCCTACGGTATACGATTAGATCTCTCTCTTGTCTTTGGTTCCCGACCATAGGATAACGCTTATCTCCTAGGTCGTTTGTATTACCTAACGTGTATGATACACGTGTTCGCCATGAGGCCTTCTTCGCTTCTGCCTCATGGCCGTTCCTGTTATAGCTTACCTCGTGTAGATGCCCAGGGTCTTGGGCTTTCCCGTTTATAGGTCAACCCTCGCACCAGGGTTGAGGGCTTCCCATATGTAGTGCTTAGTCAGCATGGTCTGTGCGCCATGGCTGGTAGTATAAGTAGTAGAGCACTTCATGTCGTAGCCCTAAGCTTAATCTCATTGTTACTTGCCTAAGTGTGGGCTTGTAGCTTCTTGTGGCTTTCTCCTCACTCCGTCGTCGTACCCTGAGGACTCCATCGCCATCACCCTCATCCCATCGCTGTGCCTTGAGGATCCCTTAGTCGTTGCCTCCTCCTCACTCCGCCGTTGTGCCCTGAGGATATCCAAAGTATTCCCCTTCCCTAGCATCACATTCCCTGTCATCCCGGCACGTGCCCTTGACGGTTCAGTCATCACGTTCATCACTATCGCCGTCTTTGTCTTCACGACTATCCTAGTGGATGTTGTGTTATCCATCTTCTCGTTGCTCATTGTCTTCTTCCTCGCAGTCTATCTTGTTGTTGCCCTTGTAGTCACCGCCATTCGAAGCTGCTGGCTCACTACGTAACACTTTTCAGGCGATGATGAATCATATCTTCCACAACTATCTCGCTGAGGGATGGCTTGTCATCTATATGGACGACATTTTAATTCATTCCTGTGATCTCTCTCTTCACCACCAATGCACCTGTCTTGTTCTCTCATGCCTTCACAAACATTCTCTTTACCTCAAACTCCCCAAATGCATCTTTGATGCAGCGGAGGTGGAATATCTCGGGATGATGGTGTCGGCTGACCATATCCAGATGGACCCCACCAAACTTTCCGCCATCCATGACTGGGAACCTCCCAAGACAATCAAGAGAGTCCATTCTTTCCTGGGTTTCTGTAATTTTTATCAGAAGTTCATTCCCAATTTTTCACTTCTTGCTGCCCCCCTACATTCCCTCACGCAAAAGGATGCCCCTGGCAATGGACATCAGCTTGCACCTCCACCTTTCAGTCACTAAAGACATGGTTTCCTCTCCTCCCTGGTTCTCACTCTCCCTGATCTCATAAAACCCTTCCTTGTCATGACTGACACTTCCCTTGTTGCCACTGGTTGAAATGAAGTGAGAGTACACCAGGCAGTAATCAAGCCAATGTAAGAGTATACGCACTAGGCAATGGGATCAAGCCTGTGGTGGACGAAACAAGATGGAACGAAGCTTAAAGTCAAACACTTGTGTAACTAGGCCAAAGACCCTAAGTTCAAGTGAACAAGACTGGGGAGTCTTGTTTGCTCAGACCTTCGGGTATTTATATTCCAAGTATCTACGCACGGACCAATCAGTACTACATTAATACAAGGTTTGAATCAACAAGAGAACATTGCGCTATTGGCTACACTATTAATACTACAGAGAATGAGTAAGCGAATGATAAGAGCGAGTTACGCCATTGGCTAATGAGCGTTATTTGAAATAGAGTGAGTCATGCTGAGTCATGCGCAGCAGCGAGCGACTAGTGCTATTGGCTAAGGTATTGGACCTTACCAATCTGCAGCATGTATTTCAAATAGGCTGAGTAATGCGCAGCCGAGTGATAAACGCTATTGGCCGATAAGCGCGATGACTGAGTCATCAGGAGTCAGAAAGTAAGAATAGCCCATAGGGGTTGAAGAAGACTCGTGAGTCACACACAGCCTTGCTGAATGGGGGCGAAAGAAGTCAGAATGAGTCAACTACCTACAATGGCTGTATAGCCTTTCACATGTCCCGCGGAAATAGAAGTTTTGAATGAGAAGGGTCATGTGACATGGGGCGTGACTTCGATTAGATCACATGACCTCCACTGATAAGATCAAAGGTGAAAGAAAAGATAAGATGTACTTTACCATTAGATTCACGTCGTATGTGTACACTTCATGTAACGGCAGGGTTCTTCCAGGGAATGCAACCACGACCTGCCTCCTGTACAGCAGTAGGGTTCCCTGGTGAATACAACCAAATTCCGTTAGTCTTCGTTAGTCGTACAGTCGTTAGTCGAACGTATGGGACTTCATCTTATGACGACGAGATTAGCTTAATAAGCGTATTATATGACGTTTTATGGCAATTTCGTAACACTGGTTGTTACAATTTTTGTCCATATATAGTTTCATCCCTATGCCTTTTCATTTCCGCCTGTCGTGTTTCATTTCCACTCTTGATTCCCTGTAATCTTGGACACTATTTCCTTTCTGGGATCACCTCATGTAATCCTTGTGTCCCCAAACTTTTCATCAGTAACTTTTGGCCTTCCCCATAGTTTTGCCCTTCCATGTTTAGAAGGCATAGCTTGGTCCGTTCGCCAGTTGACTACATTAAATACCCTGTGCATGTAACAGTAAGGACAAGCTAGTTTTATGCAATACAAGTGTAGTTCCTAGTACTTCCAGTGTCACTTCTAAGGTCTCTGGGTTACTCTAGTGACTAGAAGGTCCTTCATCCAACACAAGTGTAACACCGGTGGTGTCTGAAACGAAGTGGAACGTAAAACCACTAAATGAGTGAATAAGGAATGTGGGGCATAAAACCACAGCCTGTGGTGGACGTAAAGAATGAGAATGAAGAGAATACCCGCAGGATGTAGTCAAGCCTGAAGGTCATCCGCTAGACCATAATCAAGCTAGGGATGGAGTCACACTTGTGTAACTAGGCCATAAGACCCTAAGTTCAAGTGAACAAGACTGGGGAGTCTTGGTCGCTCATACCTTCGGGTATTTATATTATAGGTATCTACACATGGACCAAGCAGTGCTACATTAATATAAGGTTTGAATCAACAAGAGGATATTACGCTATTGGCTACACTATTAATATACGAGTACATGAGTAAGCAATAGATAAGAGCGAGTTATGCTATTGGCTAACGAGCTCTATTTGAAATAACCTGAGTCATGCTGAGTCATGCGCAGCACTGAGAGCTTAACGCTATTGGCTGAGGGATTGTGTGTTACCAATCCACAGCATGAGGGAATACCGCCATTGTACGAGAGCTCCAATGCTTGGTAATGCGTAGCAGGTATTTCCAATAGGATGAGTAATGCGCAGTAGCGCATTATATGCCATTGGCCGATAGGCATAACGACTGAGTCATCAGGGGTCAGAAGATAAGAATAGCCCATAGGGGCCGAAGAGGGACTCCTGAGTCATACACAGCCTTGCCGTAAAGGGAAGAGGGAGTCACAATGAGTCATTTGCCTTATAAGGATGAACAGCCTTATAGGTCATGTGATTCGTCACATGATGCGTCACGTGATATCTTTGAATAGAAACGTCCGTTAAGAGATTAGTTGTCTCGGGTATAGTTTTAGTACCTAGTACTGTAGAGACAAGGTGATTTATTAGACGGAAATAGGAGAAATTGAATTTTTATCATATTTTCGTAACAGTGTCCTTATGCAACACAATAGTAATGGCAATCTCCACCCCTGTGGCTACTTGTCTCATACTCTCTCCCCTGTGGAATGAAATTATGACATTTACGACTGCAAACTCTTGTTACAAACATTCATCAAACCATATGCCGCTTTCTATTCGCTCTACTTACATCAGCTTTTCTCTTTCATGGACGCTCTTCTCTTTCAGGCTTAGTCAGTTGTTGACTGCCTCGTGTCCCCTATTTGTCCCATGCCTTACCCTGAACCCTACCCCAACGTACCTATAGATAGCATGGTCCGTTCGCCGTAGGAACAGTATAAATACCCCACGACCTGTACTAGTATGATAAACTAGTTCTACACAATCCAACATAGTTCCCTAGTCTCCAGAGTCCCCCCTTAAGGTTGATCTGATCAACTAAGGGATCCCTTATTCCATCGACACTTCATCAGGACTACGTAACACGTAACAACTCTTGGCTGTCATCCACACCCTTGTTGAATGGTGTCACTATCTTCAGGGCACCAGTCATCCTATTGAGATTTACACCAACCATAAGAATCTCACATATTTCCGCCAACCCTATCATCTTTCCTGTCGGCAGGCATGCTGGATGCTCTTTCTTTAGGATTTCAACCTGAAATTCTCCATCCAACTGGGCTCTGCCATCGCACCTGCTGACACCCTCTCCCATTCCCCTGTCATCACTACCCATTGTGATAATGCCAACATCACCCTCCTTCCTTCTGACCTTTTCATCTCCACTCTTGATTTGGCGTTGGCCCAGAAGATCTGTCTCTCCTCAACATCCAACCCCCTTGTCCTATCTGCTCTTTCTCATATGGCAGAGGGATCTGTTACGTAGTGAGCCAGGAACTTCGAATGGCTGTTACTACGAGGGCGACAACAAGATAAACGACGAGGAGGAAGACGACGAGTGATGAGAAGACGGAGAGTACGACGTCCACTAGGATAGTCGCAAGGACGTAGGCGGCAAGTACGAGGAACGTAGTGACGAGTAGGAGCCGTCAAGGGCGTGAGCCGGGATGACGGAGGAACAATGGTGACGATGGAATCCTCAGGGCACTGCGGCGGAGTGAGGAGAAAGCCACAAGAAGTCACAAGGCCCACACTTAGGCGATGTAACAGTGAGATTAAGCTTAAGGTACTCTACAGGAAGTGCTACTCTATATATACTACCAGTCATGGTGCACAGACCATGCTGACTAAGCACTATGTAAAGGAAACCCTCAACCCTGGTGCAAGGGTTGACCTAATGGGGAAACGCCCTTAGCCCTGGGCGTAACACGAGGTAAGCTTAGTAACAGGAATGGCCATGAGGCAGAAGCAAAGAAGCCTCATGGCAAACACGCGGACGGCATGTGGTACGAATACAATCAGCCTAGGAGTCAAGCGTTATCCTAAGGCCGGGAACACAGAGAAGAAAGGGAAATCTATATCGTATACCATAGGAGGGGCGGGGATAAGGAAAAGGAAATGAACCGTTAGACTAAGGACTCCGATGTTAAGACGAACAATCGGGCGTCCATCGTAAAACTGTAACATTACCCCGATGTTAACCTTGAAGCTCCCCAGCTTCAAACACTCCAGATACTTCATCAAAGCACTAAGCCGAATTGCGGCGAGGGGGACACGTCAACATTTCATGTAATATCCGCAACAGCGTTGTCGGGTTACTGAAGACAGTCGTGCGAGTGCGAGAGAGACGATAATCTGCAGCAGAAATGGCAAGGGGGGAGGTTTCAGAGGAAGGAATCAGTGAAGGACGGTCCTCGGAGACGGGAGGATAGGAAGGAGAGGAAACGGCGAGATCGGCATAGGAAGGGGGGTCCAGAGAGGCAGGAGGACACACCCAGCCGTTGTGATCCATCCATATGGCGTCCAAGCCCAGAAGAGAACGGGCGATGGTGATTTCTAAACAGTGGGGGCAAGCCCGGATCCAAAACAGTGATCCTCGATAGCGGATCTGGGAGACGACGAAGAAGTCGTAGGGGTTCAAAGAATAAATGGGGATGTAAGGAGGTATATCGATAGGGGCGGGGGTAACACGTCGACGAGCGGGATGGTTTTCGGGAAAAGCGGTAAGCGAATTCATGATGGGGATGATGGTGCGGGATGGAGAGTCGTCGATGGCGTCAAGCCCAGCTTTTATGCTCGGTGTGAGTGGGGGTATTGGAGAAGGAAACGGAAACGGAACAAAGGCGGAACAAAGAAGGGAAAGAAGACGACGGAACGGAACAAGAAAGAAGAACGGAGGCGGAGAGCCGCAGAAGAGAAGCATAACGGTGGCGTCGAGCCACAAAGAAAACGGAACAGGGGAGGGGCAGCGGAGAGGAAGCCAGTTTAGACCCGTGGCGGGGATGAGCGAGGATAAACCGAGGAGACCGCAGTCCGGCGGTAGGCCTTGCAACGCCCTCACGGTCAAGGGCACTACGTCGGGATGGCGGGGGATCCAAGGTTGATCGTCGGTCGGGGCGGGGATGGGGAGTCGGAAGCCGTGCGTCAGTTGCAACGCGCTGCAACGCCCTCACGGTCAGGGTCATTGCGTCTTCGGCGACGGGGGATCCGATCCTGTTGGAAAAGGGAAGAAAAGCAGTTTGACGTTCGTCACTGCCAACGGTGCAGTTTATCCTCATGGCGGAGGTGTGCCCTTCAAGGGCGAGAAGTCCGAAACCAACACCTAGTCTCCCAACTAGGTGAGCGCCTTTTAACGTCATGCCCAGGACGTGTCCTGGCTGTCCGCGACAACCAGAACAAGGGGTAAGCAGTTTAAAGCC
>JBBPJT010000851.1:0-14063 GCA_038088895.1 Xerocomus potaroensis
AACAGGAACGGCCATGAGGCAGAAGCAAAGGAGGCCTCATGGCAAACATGCGGACAGCACGTGGTATGAATACAATCGGTCGAGGAGTCAAGCGTTATCCTACGACCGGGAACACAGAGACGAAGGGGAAATCTATACGTATACCGTGGGGTGGTAGCGGAGAGGACAAGGAAAAAGGTTACCGTCTTGACTTTTGTTTTGACGTAGTGGAAACATAGTAAAACTGTAACATAGAGCCACTTGCCGGTTGGTCGGGGTCGAAGTTGTATGGAACGAGGAGGAGGGAGCCCTAATGAAGTGGGCTATGAGGAGTAGAGTAGGAAGTATAATAGTTTCAGTATAATGTCAGGGATCGTTATTCACGATACTTGGTACTCTTACGAGCATCCTCATAAAGCGGCGATATGAATAATATACTGAAACTAGGGAAGTGTTACATTGTAGCTACCTAGTTATATACAACTACCCTAAATAATTAGGTAAGTACTGTACAGTTAATATACAACCATGCCCATCAGATGAGGCAAAACCCTATGCCCAGAATGACGTAGTACGACTGTTACGGTCGGCTGTTTTACTCTGTATATTTTCGCGCTTACGTCTCTTTGACTTTATCGTTTTCCTTCGAACGTTCTTTTCCTTCTAGGCTTAGTCATTCGTTGACTACCTCGTGTCCCCATAACTCCCACGTTCTACCCTTTGCCCTACCCCAACGTTCCTCTTTTGTCTTAGCATAGCTTGGTCCGTTCGTCGTATGGCTAGGTATAGATACCCCAACGACATGTATTTGTAGCTCTAAGCTAGTTCTACGCAATAATACGTAGTTCCCTAGTTTCCGAGTCATTTCTAAGGTCAATCCGAAGTTGACTAGGAGTTCCCCTTGTTTCCTCTCGCTTCGTCCAAAGACTACGTTCGGCGTAACAACGACGTTATAGTGATGTCACTATTAATGGGCTCTTGCCTAAGGCTATGCTTATCACTTAATAAGACTGGTCTAGATGTACACATGTCTGGTGTCCGTACTTGGTATCGGCCCAAAGTACAACATATGACTAAATATAGTAAAGTACGAAAAAGGAAAAGATTGTCTATGAAAGTTCCTTTCAAGATGAGAGACATGGATGAAAAAGACAAACAACTGATGTGTGCCAGGCTTTCATTTCATCAATCAGAGATGTGCATGGTTTCGACCACTCGGACCTGCCTTGAAAGAGCATAAGTGTACGAAGAGAAAAAAGTGCTGCTGGCCCCTGGACGTGATCATTTTTTTTCGATCCAGGGCCCACGTATTATTGCCACTATAGCTGACGTAATCCTAATGGTTGTTTTGGGCTACGTTTTGGGCTTTTTTTCGCCTCACCTATACAGGCTCGTGGAGCGCACTGAGAATCTGTCTCATCGTATTCCATTTGTTAATGAGCTGCGCAGAAGGGATGACGAAGGTTCGTCCAGCATATCTCGCCCGTTGGATTTTCGGATTTTGCTTGCAGCGTGACCAGGCAATGGAACGATGGCGACAATCATTGCTGTAGCCAATAAAAGTTCCCCTTTGAAGACTCAATGATACATTCCAATCATTGAGTTGAATCGGTTCTTAGTTGTGTCACAGCAAGGAGTGCTCTATAGCGTATATTCTACTTGATTGTACACTCCGGATTTCTCCCGGACTGGTTTAGATGCTCAAAATTATTTAGTGACCCTTCTAACAATTGAAGCCGACTAGCAAGCCCTTTCCTTACAGGGGTAGGTGTATTTGAATGTTTCTGTTTTGCCAAGGTAAAGTCCTTCGTTCTTTGGAAAGGAGGTGTCCCTTGGCTCCAGCTCTGCTTGGTAGACAAATGTTGCTGCACCAACTGCAAGCAGCTCACAACCTTGGCGTTGGTAAGTGCAGCATCCATGTATGTGAACCTGAATATACCTAACCTCAGGGATTAGGGGGAGTGATGGGGATCTAATCGTCCCTGAGAAATCTGGTTATCGAAATCTAACATGTCGGTTCCTCAGCGCAAGTACCCATCTGCAAGATGTCCGGTTCGGCCTGCGCATGTCTCGATCTAACCCACCCCCGGCTACCCCGCCCCGCCACATGCCCAGAGGCAACCAGGTGGCACGGGAGGGCGTGTGCGAGTCCGCGGATGTGATTGGGGTGCAGGATGCATGTAGATGGGTAGCAAGGCCACATGGTGCGGGGCTGGCCACTGGAGGGTAGTGATGATGAAAGTGGAATGTGATAGCAACCACACGCGCACCCATCACGTCCTAAGAGGCGATGGGGAGGCGAGGGCTGGGCCGCGATACTAGCCACGGTACCAGTCAGCGAGGACGAGGGCAAGGCTGATGAAGCGGCAGGGTGTTGAGAGGCGAACAGCAAGTAACCAAAGAGAAAGGTAGGGTGGCGAGGCAACGGGATGGCGGGAGATGACGACAGTAAGCCCGCGTTAGCCCCACTGCGTGCCAGGAGAACAATGGAGCGCGCACGCAAAGGAAGTGAAAAGCGGTGGGCACGAGGGTGGGAATCCAGGAATGAGAGTGGCAATCGATAGTTGCTGCGGCGTAGGTGAATGGGGTTAGGTGGAATGAAACCCATGCCTGGATTTGGCAGGGAACTATGACAGATGCTATGACCCATTGCCCATCGATAATTGACTTCGGACTGTTCTTCTGAATCTTGTTGACATATAAATAGCTGACCCGAACCTGGACGGGCGCGAAATGAATCCAAACGGAAAATGCTGCTGGAACGCTTCATTCAACGTTAATACCATGCGTACAATAATGTATCTACACAACAGGGTGGTCCTATATGTGTTACGGGACGGGGTAAGGAGTGCTACCTGCGTGTGTCGCTTCGAGAAAGGGGTGTCAAAGGTATGACTTTACACTACTGGTCGTACTCGTGCGAATCTAACGATGCTGTGTTCATTTTTTATAGGCATAGTATGTACATGCCAACCCAACTGTACTGATTTATTCACACTTTTTAGCGGGGCGAAATCCCGACTTTCCAACACGTTAATTGACGTGTTAAAAATATCTTTTCTCACAGGTAGGTGTTAAGAAGGACTGACTCCTCAAAGGAATCCTACTTTCCAGAAAGGAAAGGCGCCAGCTAACACCCACGCCCGTGGGAGAACAGACTAAAGCACAAATGTAAACGGGTAAGAAAAGGAATCAATCGATTGACAGCGGAAGGAGCAGAAGGAAACGAAGGACAACAGCTAGCGACCGGCACGAACAAGGCAACCAAATCGGCCGAGATCGGCCACCTTGACCCATAAACAAATATTCAGCAGCGAAGTGCGGTGAGACACGGTGAGGTATAGGGTAGCCCCGTGGTGTCAAACCCTGGCAATTGTCACACGGTTTTTGGAGATATTTAATATGACCTGACAATTGGGAAAGTCTCGTGTATGTTCAACCCCTCTCTGTCCATGATGGACTGGTCTACTTTTGCGCTACTGGCCGTTCCCGCAGTCGCGATCTTGTATACATTTCGACGCTTCGCCCACAATTCCACTGAAAGGAGGGGATATCCTTTCCCCCCTGGGCCTACTAGGCTTCCGTTGCTGGGGAATGTGCTCTCTATCAACTCCAAAGAACCTTGGTTGTCATACACCAATCTGAAAGCAAAGTATGGTGAGTACATGGTAAGGTTGTGACCTCCGGCGGCTCTTACAAGGTGCAGGGGATATCATGTACATTCGACTTCTGGATACGGACGTGATTGTATTGAACTCGCATTCGGATGCGATTGAGTTACTAGAAAAACGATTCCAAATATACTCTGATCGTCCATCCATTGCAACTGCCGGGCCGTGAGTGGAGCTCCAGAATGCCGTCTAGATACTGGCTGATTTTCAACAGGTATGGGCATGACTGTACCTTTGCTTTCTCGCCGTATGGCGAACATTGGAGATTGTGTCGGCGAATAGTCCAGCAGACTTTCAATGTGGAGGCTGCCGTTTCGCTCCGCCCGATACAACTCCAAAGAGCCCGCCAGATGATCCTGAATATTATCGAAAACCCTGATGAATATGCATTTCATTATTCCACGTGCGCACTATGGCCAGCCTACTTATTCGTACAGTGACATTGCCCTCTCTAGGTTTTCTGCTTCTGTGACAATGTCTAGCGTGTTTGGCTACAATCCCAAGCCTCGGAATGACCCTTTAGTGTCCACTATGGAAAAATTTATCCAAATATCCCTTCCAGCGTTGGCAAACGAGAAGGCAATCCTTCTCAAGATTTTCCCGTTCTGTAGGTCCTGACAACCTGAAGTTTTGTTTTCCTAATTGTTCTTAGTGCTATATGTTCCCGATTGGTTTCCTGGTTCCTCAATCAAGCGTGAAGCAAGAGAGTCTACCGCGTTGAGGGATCGTGCGATGGAGACGTCCTACCAGTATGTCCAGAAACGCATGGTGGGCTTTTGTATCAAGAAAAAGAACATGAATGTGACTGTTGCCGCAGGAATCACCAAATCATGCAAATGACACGATGGTGTCCGAACACATCATTCGTATGGAGAAATTAGACCACTCGGACCGTGCCGAATATGAGCTGGCTATCAAGCATGCATCCATGACCTCCTTCTTCGGTGAGATCCCGTCCACGTTTCACGATGATAGTGTCTTACCGCGACATATACTAGCATCGATAGAGACAGTTTGTAACTCATGTTCCATAAGTGATGGCCCGCTCATCCGTAACACAGATGCCATCGGCAATAATGACATTCACGCTTGCGATGGTTGAGAACCCTCGCGTGTGGAAACGTGCTCAGGCAGAGATCGATGCTGTGCTCGGGACTAACAGACTTCCCGGGTTTGATGATAGACCATCATTGCCATATGTCGATGCAATTGTGCGAGAATTGTACAGATGGAAACCAGTGATCCCTCTTGGTGCGGGTTTTTTGTTCTTTCATAAATCAATCTGAACGTCCCAAGGAATTCCACATGCCACCTCCAAGAGCGACGTCTACAAGGGTTACTATATCCCCAAAGGCAAGTTTTTTCGTTAGGGAAGGCTATCTTTCAGTGATGTTTCTGAGCAGGGGCGAGTGTCGTCGTAAATATTTGGTGCGTAACGGATAGCTGTGACCGTGCGATTCCTAAAAACGCAATACAGGGGAATGTTGTATGACCGGGATAAATACCCAAACCCGGAGATATTCATCCCAGAACGGTTTTTGGATGAGCACGGTGTATTGATCGAAGACGATCCCGGCAATATCATATTTGGATTCGGAAGGCGCGTGTGCCCGGGTAAGTTATAACACGTTTTCAAAAGTGCGTGACGGCCCGCCCTTACCTGCATAGGTCGACATGCTGGGGATGCGTCCGTGTGGATTTCTATCGCAACGATGCTGGCTACACTCGACTTCAATCCCGCACAGAACGAGAATGGGGAAGGTATCCCTTGCAATGCAACATACTCAACTGGACTCGCACAGTTTGTTTGCGTAAATTTCTTCGTGCTTTCTGTTGACTTTTATTTCCTAGCCATCCACTCACGTTCCCGTGCCGTCTGTCGCCTCGTGCACACATTACCAAGGAATCTCTTTAACGATTTGTAGCCAAATGATGGTGGTGCACTTTGACCAAAACTGGTTTGAATGTATAATAGTAAGGGCCTTGACTCCGGTGACTGTGAAAAAGTTCGAGTTCGTGATCTTTGCGGGCTAGAACACGTGTAACTGTCACTCTGAATGCATCCGGGTTCCAACACGAATTGGCACAAACTTGGGCAAAGGGACTTGCATAGAAATGATGGACTATACTACCACGTAACGGAGAGAGCAGTGTCTGAGACTTGCCTGCTCTGAAGTCCGTACGGCAATCTCGACTTTTTGAATGGTTATTGTCTCCCTCAGGAAGATTGTTATCCCTATGAGCAATTTACGTCTAAAACTGTGCCTCGCCCTTGACTGCACCGTATCTTTCCAATACCCCCTCCATACTGCTTTCCATTTGGGTCAGGCAACCCCCGGGGGTGGTCTAAAGTTATTTTTTAAAGCTCTGGATTTTGATATCTAGTGATCTGTTTGCTGTGAACTGATTTGACTGTTGAATGGGTTTGCAATCATGCCACAAGGCCATTAGACAGCCTACGAAGGCTATCGGATGACCGCATCGGCGATGCTTCGGATGGCCGTCACCGTCCGGCTAGGCTTGACGTATCAGCTTGCCAGCAGGCATACGTCCTTTGCTGCGGTAAAAAAACAAAGAAGGGATAGAGGATGTGACGGTGGTAGCCAGTGGTGGGCTAGATCGAGACGTGTGCGGACTGACATCAGGAATTTTACAAAAATCTAATTTGAGCTTATGATGTGAGCTTATTTCTGCTCGTCACAGCTCATCGCTCAGCAATTAGTACATTTAGTCAAATTAGCCAAATAAGCTCATTAGTCAAATTTCAAGACTGGACATCTAGTGCTAGGTAAATATGGGTGGTGAGTGTGATATATGGCTAATCTTTTATCAACTCCGTCCTGTACCTGACTTCTCCACGCTCCGTGTTTAGTCTCAGGGAGCATCGGTACTCTGGTGGTGGAGTGTATGCTGAAACCGGGGGACCTGGATCCCGACCTTTGTATTATCCCTCTGGATCGACGAGCGGTACTGCGGTCGAAGTTCTGTTGCAAGAAATGTCAGGGATGACATCACCATCGCTCGAAGCACTTCAGTATAAGAGAGGAGAGTGCTCTATGGCTGGTGGGAAATTAGCTTCTGATGTATGAATTAGCTTTTTTCGAAAACTAGTGTTTACTCTACGGAGGAGTATGCATTGACGATATTTCTATTTCACTGCTCAATGGTGTAGCCCTTTCACCGCTCCTTTATTCGAAAGCGGACTATGGGGTCGGATGGAGTTTCTGAGCCGCAAGCATTGATTGTGAATGCAGGTTGACAACATCCGACGAGAGAAAGAAAGCATTTTCGGATCGAGATGTTATGGTCATCAGTTGTCACAAAAGCAGTGCCTTGCCTAACTATTTTCCCACGGTGACTCTTGCAGTGGCTCCTGCGTCATGGAGTATCGCCGCGGCTTATTAACGTCTGAAGTTGGCAAAATTCTTAAAGACACCATGCGCATCACCAAATATCCTGTCTACTCGAGTAGGCAATCCTTGGAAGATGGTGAGATCATGGAGGCACCTTTGTCTGGCAGCGTTGCGGGCTCGCAAGACCTGACAATCAACCACGTGCATCCAACCTGGCCATAGTCCCGATACTCGATTCCTAGAATTCTGGGGAGTCCCACAGCGCGCATATAGTTGACCCGAGTAACACGCTCGCTTCCATGACTCGTTTTATTCTGTTGTTCATCGTCCATCTTCTTTCAATCCCAGTTACGAACGAGGACCTCGATCAGGCAAAGTCTCTCGTGTTGGATCTACTCGAGTGGGGTGTCACCGGTGATGACCCTCGAATATCTTGTTAAATGTGGTATCCGGGTGCGGTATACAAGATCTTCACAGGCCTTTGGTTGCGTCTCCCCAGGAACATAGGTCCATCATGCACACCAGTTGTTCTATGGCAGTGCTTGATGATCAAGCTGTTTCGGTGTCACTCGCTTTGCTAGTGCAAAATAGATCCGTACCTCGTTTTGCAGTAGACGTTTTATGTATTCAATGTGTTCGGGGCTCGTACTTGTATCCATCTACGTTCATCTGTTTTACGAGACGCTTCTCGAGACGTTTTGTTGATGGCATCTACGGTTGAATGTTTGGGTGTCATGGGAACGCTTGCTGGTGAATGCGTTTCCGGTAGGCAGTCTCGTCCTTGGATCCCTAGATTTCACCCTTAGAACGACTAGACAACGAAACGAGGCTGACTGTGATTCGCCATAGCGAAGCAAGGTTTCTCTTCGGAGACTTGATGGTATATTCCGGCCATCGGGTTTGACCAGGTAATCCTATCGCAGAAAGGAGCGTTGTCCTGATAAGCCGATCGTGACAGGTTCTGCGTATTCACCGGATTGGATCTGGACCGGTCTGGATCCTCATAATAATTGAGTGACCCTTCTGGTGATTGGAGCCAACTAGCTGGTATTTCCTCACAGGGGTAGGTATGCTCAAACCTATCTGTTGTGCCGCTTCGCTGCTGCTCTACTTGATGGATAGATATAGTTGCACCGAATCCAAATAGGTCGCAACTCGATCAACCATGTGCTGGATACAGTGTAATCTGAAAGGATGTACATGTCTTATTCCGTTTGCGCTTCCTTGACCAACGTCTCAAGATTGATCGGTTCCCCATTACTCTTCAACGCCGCCTCGATAATCGCCACGTCTTGGAGCGCGCCTCTGGGACTACCCAAACCATCCTGCTTGCCTTCCAACGCTACAGCGAAGAAGCTCGCCAATTCAAGTTCGACACCTCTAACTGGTTCATCGATCACCTCCTCTCTCTCGCGGCCCAATCTCCCATCCTCGTCCTTGGACACGGATCTGATGATAACGCGAGTGACAAGCTTTTCGTCTCCTGTCACCGGGTCCTTCACATCTATCTCGCTGACGGTGATGTACCCTTTTGTGCCTGTGATGACTGTCCCATTGTCGATGGACGCGCGCGAGTCGGTAGGCGCGGCAACGCTCAGCTCAAGGTTACCGTGCGAACCGTTTGCGCACTTGATAACGGCGTTGATCGTGTCGTGTGGCGCCAACCATTCCGCGTTCAGGGAAGCAAATCCGGAAAGGACCGTCATGGGACTAGGAAGGACGACACGCAATGCAGCTGCTGAGTGCTAAAGAGTGGTGATAAGCGAGTGTGTTCATGAGAATTCGTGCGAAAACAGCGCAAGAAAAGACATACGACGCCTCCATCGAGCTAAATACATGGAAGAGGGCAGCATCAAGTCCTGTGTTTCTGTTCGGCGTCGCTGACTCACCAAGAAACCCCCCTGATACTGTAAAACGTTTCCCTATTATAAAAAGTATCCAACAATAAGTTCAATCGACTTACTTCAGGAACTGTACGCCACGGTGTCTTGTACCACTTTGACTCCCGATCTATGCGGTTGATCTCTCGCAAGCTGAAGAAAATAACCTTTCCGATCCTTCCAGCGCGGATCGCCTGTGCAGCAGTCACGTAGCCCGATTCAGCCTCTATGTTCTCTGCGACCCTCCAAACTAGCCCCTTTGGTTTGTATTCCGCCTCGTAAATCGCGATCAGTTTCAATCCTGATGCAACATCAGGCGCCACAGGCTTTTCGCTGATGACGTGCTTTCCGGCAGCCAGCACCTTGAGAATGATAGAGGGCTGTAGGACGATGGGTAACACGACGATGACGGCGGAGACATCCGCTCTTTCGAGCAGGGCATCCAAGTTGGCCGACGGATCACCATCGTGATAAACGTCTGGCCGCGAGTGAAGGAGATCAGCCGCTATCTCTGCCAATTCACTCGCGCTCTTCTTCGATCGCGAATAGATGGCTTTGAGATGTGGTGCAAGAGGTCCGAGGGCTTTTAGAGCGGGTAGATGTGCTGTTGAAGTTGAGCCAGGATGCGATGCTATGGAGCATGTTCGCGTCTGTCGTTGTCCGCTCACCTTCTCTGGCAAAGATGCCACTACCAAGGATAGCGATCCCTACGTTGTTGACTGTTCCAGACATGGTCGCCCGCTACGAAGGGAGGAAAAAATAATATTAGATGATCATTCTAAGACCTAATTGATCAAAACCTCATGTTGATCGATCAACGTAACATTCAGCTCTTTAATTTATTACTGCGTAAAGGAACCAGACTTGAAAAGGCGACGGATAAACTTTCTGCTCCCAACGATTTCTAGTCGTCGGACGGTGTCATGTCTTAGTTTCCCTGTCCACGACCCGGGATTCGCTACGGACACTTCGAGAGACGCCGCGAGATATATTGCATCGGACAGTTGTTTTAGGCAAGTCAGTATGTTGACTACGCCTTTCTGGCGTCGTCACTCCGCCGGGATCGGACTAATCGTTTATCCTTGTTCACGTGCTGTCTCTAGGCGACTGGAATTCATGAACCAGGGCGAAGCATTTTTGTAGCACGTAGATCCGGTGACATGAGATCTGGGGAAGGTCTGGCCTGAAGCCGTCGCTACGGGTAGTCGACGACAGAAAGCTGTGCAAGTGGGGAATGGTTGGCGGCTTCACAGCTTTTCGTTCAGCGTCGTAACACACGTCCGTGCTGTCGAGACGTGCTCGAGTCGAACAAAAAGATGAGACGAACATCATCAAAAGTTGGCTGGCGTTGCCATCTGATGAACGATTCATACTGTAGCACATGGGACTCATCACCACCCTTATCATCCTTGGCTGTATTTCTCACTCGTAGTTCAGCAGCATCGGTAAGGTGATACTGAGATTACGCGAAAGATGAAGTTTGCTGGTTGATTGGCTGTGTCTGCTTCATATAGGAAACTTCATTGACCATCGTTGCCGGTCCCGATTTAGTTGCTGTCCAGAGCACTTGAAGCAGATACAGCGGGAGATCCCCTTGTTGACTTTCCCGCCGGGGAGTCGGCAGTTGTCAAGGCATCCTCGGGCTAGTATATGTTGGAATACCTGCACAACCAACCTGCGTTTTCTACGACCGTCTTCGCATATGGGAAGTTGGTGCGGAAATGATGTGTTATCCTAGCGGTGAGGATGAGTTTCACACAGAATTCTCCGTACGGCATAGGATATACCTTCATCCGGATTGACAGCGTCCAATTGGGCATGTGAAGTACATCATATCCTGCTTAGCGTTTTAAACAACCAATTTTAGTGTGCCTAACGGAGGAGTCAGTTGTCAGTGTACAAGAATGGGAATGGATTGTGAGACGCTTCCCTAGGCCCCGCAGTTCCCGCAGTCAATTTGGCGACATATACGAGGGGGCGGTCGTGAGTAAATGTTAAATGTTTAGGCTAGGGCATTTGGCTCGCTCCAGGGCAAATCACTGTCTTCGACGGAGGTTACCCATAGATCTGGTGTGCGGTTTTTACTAGCCCGTTCATTCGACTTCGCCGACCGCTGTGATTGGTGTACGAGACCGGCCAGCGAGTGCCTCGCAACTGTAGCCTTGTGGAATCAACTGCATACGCCGATGGATACCTCATCAGATTTGAGGTGGCCAATGTCGATGACTATGAAACCCGGAATCGTTATCCAAGGCCCATCTGCCACATTCCTATGTTGAGATGAGGACGTTCCGCGTCTCCATTCCTGTTTATCGCCGCAGTGAACTTCGGAAAACGACCATTCGGAACAATTAACCCAGACAGCGTGCTGAACGGCTGGCTATTGGTGCTGTGAAGCGTCGTCTTTCTGTCCTCGCTCGTGTCAACTTGGTATCGATGTACGCAGTGGCCGGTGTGCGGGCTGGTGGTCGGGGTCTGTGACACGGCAGCCGCGGTGCAGGAACACACGCTGTCAAGACGCTCTAGTGTTCTGTTTGAGGTAGATCCGAGCGATCACATCACTACTACAATTATCTGAAACCCCTCCCATTTTTATACACACAACCTTTGAAAAACATCACCATCAGTTCAACCAGTAGGCTTGCCACGCCATGGCCAATTACCCCGCACATCCCTATGCGACCATGCCCACGCAAAGCACAAACCGTTCAGATCTCGACCACGACCAGTCTAATGACGATGAGGTGGCAGGAAAGAAGAAGAAGACCACAAAGAGGCGGAAAGTCAACCACGCATGTCTCTACTGTCGTCGCAGCCATATGACTTGCGACGAAGGACGGCCATGCCAGCGCTGGTGCGTGTTGATCTGTAAATGACAATGTCATCCTATCCAATTGCCATTTTCGCCAGCATCAAGCGAGAAATTGGACACTTGTGCCATGACGAGCAGCGTCCAGCAAAGAACAAACTGGAGATGTCGGCGATACCCCAGAGTACAGATTCCTCAAGGATCATACCCCGTATGTGATCCTCTACTGCTCAGCCACGCTCTGAAATGATACATGTCTACAGAAACGGCGTACGGAAACACCCCTCTGCAACAGCCCTCGAACTCGTCTTGGCCTATCAACGTGTCGCAAAATACGTTCCTCTACCAGCCAGAAACCTTGGGCAACGAGTTTTCCGTCCTCACGTGCGTGCTTGCACAAGTCCTGCTCTGAGGGCGGGGTTTTCTGACTTCGGTCTTGTGTTAGCGACTTTTTGGAGACACTGGATGACGGCTCCTTCTTTACGTCACCCCAGAACATGACGCCGTCTCTCATGTCGTCCCCATCATACCCTGAACCTCCAACAGACACCGCCAGAGGTACATATGTCACTCAATCTACACTACCCGGTGAGCCGTTGAGTGGTGAGACAACCGAGGTTCGTGCACCACCGCCGGAGGAACCAACACCACCGTTGCTCCCGTCAGCTACCAAGACGGAGCAGTTCCTGTTGACTGCAGCGGATCAAGAGTCCGGCTCAAGAGACGAACGTTTGAATCGCGTCATCAGAAGCAAGTACGAGGCAGGTTTATTGAAGCCCTACGACTACGTCAAGGGTTACGCTCGCCTGTCGAGGTGGATGGACCGCAAGTGGGCTATCATTCATCTATACTTCGGGAAGATCATCTTATTGTAAATTTACCCTAGTGTTTCGCGACAATCCAAACAGCAAATTTTGCAACCGCTATCCATTCTTCGGCCCAAATTCCGGGTAGGTAGAGTAACTTTAGACGTGCATCGATCTCACGCGCAACTTTGCTCAGGCAGTCGCACAGTCTCTCCGGGATATCGTTAGTAGGATTATTTTGAGTCGTTTCCCTCTCCAACCGTTTTCCACCAGGACTTGGTCTTCATTGAAGAGGCTTTTGAGCGCCTGTTGCTCGACTATGATCGTGTATTTTCTGCAATGGGCGTCCCCGCATGCCTTTGGCGTCGGACAGGCGAGATATACAAGGGCAACCGCGAATTCACCGAGTTGGTGGGCGTAGATGGGTACATGATGCGAGATGTGAGCCTGCACATTGTCCGTCAACACTCGCGTTTTGAAAAATGACTAGGGCCGTCTCTGTATATATGAGCTCATGGCCGAAGAATCCGCTGTCAATTACTGGGAGGTACGTCGATATGAGTCTGCGTCCGAGATGCACTCTCACGTACACAGAAATACGGACATGTCGCATTCGATTCCACCCAAAAAGCGGTGCTGACCTCTTGTATATTACGGTATAAACCCTTGATCAATGCCTCGTCTGAGCGGAAGAAGTTGGGAGGCGAAGACGCACCTAGCGAGGAAGGCTTTGTGAACTGTTGCTTTTCATTCACCATCAGGCGGGACAAGTGGGGAATTCCGAGCATGATTGTTGGTAATTTTATCAAGTGCTGATTGCAACTCAACCCATAGAAGTTTGTTTTCGGAAAATGACATGCGATGTTGTCGGTATTTATTAGACATTTGTTGGATAGCCGTTATACTAATAATCATGCATTGCATCATCTGTGGAACACACCGCTGACCGTGTCCATTTCCCGATCACTCAGCCATTTCTTCGGGTGGAGGACCCTGTTGTTCCTTTTCCTTGCGTATGGCTTGTACAACATCATCCACGCGGAGCAGCATACGGGCCGCCTGACGACAAAGGGATGATTAGACCACTGCCATCGACAGGACACAAAAATCGCAAACCTCGATTGCTGTTTTGAGTATTTGAATCTAAACAAATCGTCGGAATTGGTGGGAAAAAGGGGGAAAGTATTACGACGTACTTTGACACTCGCACTTTCGTACAGACCGTACAACTTCATATCCACGATCTTGCCCGTCTCGCCATCCACTCCCCACGAGTGATCTCCATTCGCGTGTTTGGCTCTCAGTTCAGTCAAGACTCGAATGGCGTTTCCCCCGCTGTTCTGCACGAGCGTGCGAGGAATGACCTCCAATGCGTCTGCGACAGCCCTAAAGGGCCAACCTTCGACACCTCTCACGCTTCTCGCCTTTGCGTGCAACCCGACACTGACCGCCATTTCCGTTGCGCCACCGCCTGGCGCGAGCAGAGGGTTGAAATAGACGTTGCGTGCAACGGAAAGGGCATCGGCAAGATTACGGTCTATCTCGTTGAGGATGTCTTTTGATGG
>JBBPJT010000852.1:0-14059 GCA_038088895.1 Xerocomus potaroensis
GACCCAGCTGTTTGCTGTTCGGTCTGGATGGCGCAAATAGGTGTAGGTCGAGGGATGCGGGATGGTCCGGGACTGTTTTCTCACTGGGGGAATGAACGAGGCGTTCGAGTAGCTGTTCCGGTTGTTTGTACCTGGGCTCGTTTATCTGGATGGTTACTTGTGCGACAACCGATCCTGTGACAAATAAAGCAGCGATTCTCACGCAAGTGCTTTGCGCAATTGGTTGGTGATAGGAAGATGGCATCTACGTCCATGGCATTTGGGTCACGTCAATGTTGTCCTGTGCCGAGACTTAATGATCCTCCTGCACGAATTGCGCGAATCCGTTGCTGTTGAGCATGGAATCGAGAAGCGGCAGAAACCCATTCCTCAAGGTTCTCGGGGATAGCAGCCATTGATAGGATCATTTAGCTGAGTTGGGGGTCTAAGCCTGCTGCGAAAGAATCGATAAGAGTAAACTGATCGACAATACCACTTCGTGCGGCATGAAGCTGAAAATCTGCAACAAAATTTTGAAACCCTTCTGTGTGGTCACGGGTATTCTGCTTTAACAAAAGAAGCTTTCGACATGCTTCCTCCTTGAAGTTGAACGGGTAGAATGTTTTATCAAAGTCTTTCATCATCAACTCATACATCTTTTCGTCGTCAGGAATGGTTTCATCATTGAGACGGTGGTACCACTTCTCAGCGAACGGGATCCCTCGTCCCTTCGTTAATTTGCTGAGCATTACCAAGATTTTGGGACCGTCAAACACGTAATGGGCAGGATTCAACTTGAAGTATGCTGCCATAGCCTGTCCCCAATGGACAGCGTCTTTCGTTTCACCAGAGAAGGCTTCAGGTAGACCCGCTTTAGATTCTGGGGGAATTGGACCAGGAACGAAGGCTGGCGCAGGGTCAACGGGATCATTCTGCTGTTGATTCATATCTGCAAGAGTCGCTTTAGGGGGAGGAGAGTGCGTGGGAGGGGAGAGAACGTTCTGATAGAGGTTGCTGTCCCCACTTTCGGAGGTGGTGGAATGGGTAGGGGAAGGAGGTGGGAAGTATCGAGGTGGAATGGTTGGAGCGTTGATAGCCCTCAACTAGTGAGAAGCTAGTTCTTTTGTTACGCTGAACATAGTTTGGAGTGAAGCGACTTTATAAGAGATGATAGGGAATTCCTAGTCAACTTCGGATTGACCTTAGGAATGACTCGGAAACTAGGAAACTACGTATAATTGCGTAGAACTAGCTTGCGTTACAAGTACATGGCGTCAAGTATTTATACTACCCTAATGACGCACGGACCAAGGCTAAAAGGAGTTGTTGGGGTAGGGTCAAGGGTAGTATGTGGGAAAAGTGGGGACACGAGGCTGTCAACGAATGACCGAGCCTAGAAAGGAAACAACGTCCGACGAATGGGAGGATATGGGCATAGACTATCAGTGGAAGGAAGAAGAGTGACCATGAGACGAAAAAGGGACAGAACAAGGAAAGAAAAAGAACATATGACCGACGACCATAACACTCATGGCTGTTCCTGTTTATGTTCTGCTTACATGTTCCCCATAACCCAGGGTTATGGGCATTCCCTCTTATAGTTCAACCCTTATCCCAGGGTTGTGGGCTTTCCTTATATAGTGCTTGGTCAGCATGGTCTGTGTGCCATGGCTGCTAGTATATAAGTAGCACTATTTGTAGGAGATATTCCCAAGCTGAATCTCACTGTTATCTGCCTAGTGTGTGGGTTAGTAACTCCTAGTTGAACCCTTTCATCCTGGTGCTGCTTCCTGAAGGATTACGTCCCTGCATCCCTTGTCATCCTGGGCATTTCCCCTTGACAACTTGCATGACTATCTCTCAGCTTCTCCTTACCTGACAATTCTTGTTGTCACCAGTTGTAACAAGGGCTACTGACTCACAACATAACAGATATAATAAAACTGATTGGACCTGAGAGCCAACATCTAATCTATTAAATGCCAAAGAAGCTATCACTGACTTCCACACTGCTCACCCAAATGCTCTAAGACACCTAAGGATGGGATTCATTGATTTCTACTCTCTATTCCAACCTTATGAAAATCTAACTAATATTGCATATCCATTTGATCACCTGGAAGTTGATCCTTAGAGAGAGGATGGTGTTATGAATCCATAAGATCACCCCTAAGTCCTTGGATCATCTTTCCTGATCACCTAGAAGCTACTTTTGCTCTAAGGTACTTTTATCTAATCTTATCTATAGGAGAGACCAAATGTTACGCTTTCACATAGTAGTCAAATGATGAAGAAGGATGGGGATTCCTTAGTTGAAGATTCAACCTTAAGGGAGGACTCTGGAGACTAGGGAACTACGTGTGATTGCATAGGACTAGCTTATCTTTACTAGTACATGGCGCTTCATATTTATACTGTCCCTACCACGAATGGACCAAGCTGTGTAAAGCTAAAAGTAGTATGTTGGGGAAGGGTCAAGGGTAACACGTGGGAGTTATGGGGACATGAGGCAGTCAACGAATGACTAAGCCTGAAGAGAGACAGCATCCAGACAGAAGTAGGGATGACGTAAACAAGGAGGAAAAGGAAACAACGGCATACATATAGAAAAACTGTAACACCAAAACCCAAAGTTTTCGCCCATAAATCCTGGACCAATGGACTGATCCCTTGGCCCCAGCTCTTCCCCCCCACTCATATGCATCTAGAAGCACCCATAGACATCCTTACCTCCCATAGATTCCATCCCTTTGGTGGAAGATCTCTAGATAACCTTAAAGGTGACTTATGCATCGAACATGCAATCTATCATATCCAGGGCTATGCGGCCACTGCAGCAAGGATCCCTCATGTATATACTTCTATTCTACATGTGCTTTACATGCCTTCTCATACCATAGCCCATGTAATCACTAGATCTAAGTACAACTCATGTAAATAGTTAGTTAGTATATAAAGCCCAAGGAACTTGACCAGGGGACTCCCCAGTTGAATTCTCTTGGTGTTTTCCCTCTGGTAGGAGGCCCTAGCAAGATAGACTCAGTCCTATCATCCCCCTTTCTCAGATCTACTCATATTGGCCCTCTCTCTAACATAATCAAGCCTTCATAAGATCTCAGCTATCAGCCTTATCTAAGGCTTGATTATGTTATGTAGTGAGCCAATAGCTTTGAATGGCACCAACTACAAGGACGACAATCAGATGAGAATTGATGGCAAATGTTAACAGGATGACAGCAATGTAAGAGATGATATCAGCTAGAACTGCTAGCACAAAGACTAAGACAATAGAGACAAGAATGGCTATAGGCGGGGGAGTTGTCAAGGGTATTTGCTGGGATGACGAGGGAACAATGATCCTCAAGGCATGGTGGTGGGATAAGGAAATGCCACAGAAAGCTACAAGCCCACACTTAGGCAATGTAACAATGAGATTCAACTTGGGGTCTAACTCCTACAAATAGTGCTACTTATATACATCAGCCTATGGTGCACAGACCATGCTGACTAAGTGCTACATAAGGAAGACCCTATGCCCTAGTGCTAAGGATACACTATATAAGGGAATGTCCATAACCCTAGACAGTGATTGGGCTAGTGATCCTGAGACATCTCGATCCACCACTGGTTATGCCATCTTTTTTGCAAATGGCATAGTATCCTGGCTTAGTCAAAGACAGAAGAGAGTTTGCCTGTCATCAACAGAAGTGGAATACTGTGGCCTCACAGAGATTGCAAAATAGTTGCAATGGATTCAAAATCTCCATGAAAAACTTGGATATAAACTGAGAGCATTTCCAGTATATGTTATGGTTTTGCCTGCACCTGCCTATAGACATCTACACATGAATGGAATCCAATATCTTGAAGGTCTCTTATGGACAGGATCCACAATAAAGGAGGAACAATATAGATTGAAGAATAATGCCTATGCTAGGCAAGGTACAAGCAAGGGACTGAAGTTAAAGCTGAACTTAGGGTCTAGCTACTTCAACATATTACCTATATATACCTACCAGGATTGTGCACAGACCAAGTTACCTAATGTGCTACATGTGGAAATACCCTAAGCCCAAGGGTAAGCCCTATATCCTAGAAGCAGGAAGCACACCTCATGGGGGATAAGAAGTAAGCCATGAGGGCAATAGAAGCACAGTGCTATCTTGCTATATGGGAATATTCTAACTACATATAGATTGGGGTCAAGGGTACACCCAATCAAGAAGGAAGTCCATGCTGGGCAATATGCACCAACATGTAAGCATAATGGATATCAGATGATGATCTAATATTAGGAAGTGGAATCATAATGGTCTGACCCTAGTGTAACAGCTAGTCAGATGGAAAGACATGGGAATGAAGGAGACAACCTCATCAGAGGTGATATAAGGAGTCATGTATGGAATGTCATATGAATACTCATCACATGTTTCTTCTAAACATTGTCATTGAGGGTGTTAGTATGGTTTGATCCCAATACTAGCTTGAACACTAGTGGGTTCCAGTCATAACTGTAACAGTATGCACTGACAATCAAGGCACAATATTCATTGCATCAAACCCAGTAGTAGAAGGTTGTACCAAACATATGTGACTTCCTATCTACTATATTCATGAAGCAATTGATGACAATCATGTGAAACTCTACTATGTGGATACCAAATCCCAGAAAGTGGACATCTTCACCAAGATACTTTCTAGGGATCTATTTGAACAAGGTTGAACTGGCTTACTCCTCAAACAATTCAAATCTTGAACTGAAAACCCACTACATATGTTAGTAAGAAGGAGTGTTAAGAATATGGTATTTGTCATTCAAACTTCAATTACATAACCATATTCTTCTAGAGCATTCTATGATTAGTCAGAAGTCCAGACTATCAGATACTGCTGACACTATACATATTACATAGGTCTATGACATCATAGATAATGTTACACTTGGTTTGGGTAGGGATGAGTATAGCCTTTGAAAGAGGTTCTTGATTTGGGCCTTTGCACTGAAGGTATTGGTGCCTCTTGAACTAGAGGGCTTGTATTGAAGTATTAGTGAAGCAAACCATTCAAACAAGTTGCAGAGCAAATGTTGGAGAAACCAGAGGATCTATCTAACTAAAGAGATTATAAAAGGTAGAATCTCCCTTGAAGGAAGAAGTTTAACCAAAGGATCAAGGGATAAAAGGTGAGCCTGAAATGCAAGCCTAAAAAAGACAATGGAAGGGATGTGTTTTGCTAGAAAGCCATCCTGGAATTGAATCAAGAAAGTAAGTAAAGGTACAACCAGGAAAAGATCTGGCAATTAGCATAATTAGTCAAAAGACAAGAACAAAAGAACTATCATATAAGTCAAGAAATAGCTGGTGATCAGGAAAGGTCAATCAAGTAAAGATCAAGAGCTGAAAAGGAAGAATAATGGTATAAAAGAGATAAAATATAACATTACCCCCTTAATGTTATGATAATGTCCTGGATCCATCGGTTTTCCCCTAGTGTTGAGGCTCTTCATAAAGATACCATTGTCTCTCCCTTCACCCCCTTCTATAGATCTCTCCGTCTGACTAGTCACCTATACTAGCATCAGACCATTATGCTAGATCCTCATCATCGGATCATGATCCAATGGCTGATACCCCTTTGATATCGGATCGTCATCCAATATCCATTATGGCTTATGCATTGGTGCATGTTGCCCGACATGGACTTCCTTCTCGATCAGGTGTACCCTTGACCCTGATCTATTCTTATGTAGTTTCACACATGGCGAGTAGCTGCTGTGCTTCTATTGTCCTCATGGCTTACTTCTTCTCCCCACGAGGTGTGCTTCTTGCTTCCTAGGGTTTAGGGCTTACCCTTGGGTTTAGGGTATTTCCATACATAGCGTATTAGGTAACCTGGTCTGTGCGCGACCCTAGTTGGTATATATAGGATAGTACTTAGTCTAGCAGAACCCTAAGTTCAGCTTTAACTTCAGTCCCTTGCTTGTACCTTGCCTAGCATAGGCATTCTTAATCCATGTCTTTTCCTCTTGTCCAACCTCTTTTGGTCTGATCCCAGCAAGATGCTCTTCAAGATCAGGGTGTTGTGTTGAGAAGATAGCCTGCAGGCAGGTACAGGTAAAACCGTAACACTTAATATATTAAATGTCACCAACTTTTAATCTTGCATCAAAATAGGGCCAAATAAAACAGAAAATGGGTGATATAGTCACTGTTGAAATTTGAAGTGGTATTGTCACTGTTACATTTTATTTCCCTTTAGCCTTTTCTCATTTGATTACCATTCCTTGATCTTGTCTTTCTCAGTCATATGTTAACCTTTCCATTATCTTGACTTGTTTTCCCATGACTGGACGCTATTTCCATTCTAGGCCTTTGCTTCTCAAATGCCTCGTGTTCCTTCTATTTGTTATGTTTTATTCCCTTGATACCCCTTTTTCCTGATTATCTTTCCCTGATCTTTCTTCTTTTGAATGTATGATAACCTTTCCATTATCTTGACTTTCTTTCCCATGATTCGGACACTATTTCCGTTCTAGGCATAGCTTCTCATATGCCTCATGATCCTCCTTATTGTTACGGTTTTCTGACGTCTTAGGAAAACATACAACATCTTGTGAAGACTTACGGATTCCCTCTCCTATTCTCCCGCAGATAATAATTAGATGTCCTTTCTTGAATCCTCATCATCTAGCTTACTCTGCTTACCTTTCGCACGGATGCTGTTTGTATTACCTAACACGAACACGTGTTTACCATGAGGCCTTCTTCTATTTCTGCCTCGTTGTTCAATTTTCTATCCTGTTTCATCTGAACTTCATTTCCATAGTTCCCTTCTATGATTCATTTCCCGTTATACTCAGTAGTTCATTTCCGTTATCATTTCTGTTCTCTTGGACGCTATTCCCTTTCTAGGATAATATTCTGATTATCCTCATGTCCCCAATTGTCCCACATCTCGTTTCTGGCTTCCCCATAGTTCTGCTCTTCTTGATGTAGTAAGCATAGCTTGGTCTGTTTGCTGGTTTACTTAGGATAAAAACCCAGCGCATGTATTAGTAAAAGTAAGCTAGTTCTATGCAATATCAGTGTAGTTCCTAGTCCTTCCAGTGCAACTTCTAAGGTCTCTGGGTTACTCTAGTGACTAGAAGATTCCCCTCCTACAAACGCATAACAAAAGAACTAGCTTCTCCTTGCTGAGACACTATCAACGCTCCAGCCATTCCACCCTGATATCGTTTTCGTGCTCCCTCTCCCCCTCCCCAACCAGAGTCCAGTGAGGACAAAGAGGGATCCCCTATCGCTCTATCACCCGCTCAATCCACCTATCATCTTCCCCCCTCCACTCCGACTTCTCCCCTTACACTCACACCCCTCACCTTACCCCCTCCTCCCTTACCTCCCGCACCCCTAGCACTACCCCCTCCACCAGCTATGAATGCCCCGATAAACCCACCTGAGCAAAAGGCTGGAATGCCCTTGGACTTTACTGGAGAAACGTCTAAAGCCGTTAGTTGGGAAATGGCCATGATGGCCTATTTCACGTTGAACCCCACTATCTACGTCACAGATGGAGATAAGATCCTTGCTGCTCTAAGCAAATTTACAAAAGGACGAGGAGTCCCCTTTGCCGAAAAATGGTATACTCGCTTAAACAACCCCGCTCTTCCCCCTGCTCAATTAACCTATGACGTCTTTATGGAGGATTTTGGGAAGACATTCTATCCCTATAACTTCAAGGAAGAAGCTCGACAAAAAATGCTAAACACTCGCCAGAATCTGAAGGATAAGGAAGAAGGCTTTCAGAATTACTTAGCTGACTTCCAACTCCACGCTGCTTGGTCTGGCATAACAGATGATGCTACCCTAATTGATGCTTTCGCCAGGGGACTTGACCCCCAAATCGCTCAAATGATCCTTTCTATGGGGACCCTACCGGCAACTCTTGACGAATGGGTCACTGCTGCTGCAAAGTTTCATGCTCAACAGCAACGGATTCGTGCACTCCGCTCAGGAGGGTCACTCAGTAGTCACCTGACTGGGAGAACGAGAGACCCTAATGCAATGGATATCGATGCAGCGTTCTTAATGCCTGCCAATCGTGCTAAACATCTCAGAGAAAATAGGTGTTTTGTATGTCACCATATTGGATGCCGGTCCAGTAACCATCAAGCAGGAAGAGGAACCCCTCCCCATACGAGACAAGATGAAAACACCCAGTCTACTCCTCCTTCATCAACTAATCCTTTCCATCAACGTCTCACTGGGGGACAAAACAGTTCGCAACAAAATGTTTGCACTATCACCACAAATATTTTGGATCAGTATATTGCGACTCTTGTAGCTCAAGGAACGACTACAGACCAAATTCATCAAGTGTTACAAGCCTGCTATGCCGAAACTGGCACCCCTGGGGAAGAGGTAGCCAGAATGGAAATGGATTTTTGAATGGAGAGAAAGTCCTGTTGACGCCTTCCTCTCCTATATCTAGCGACCTAACTATCATGTATTTGAATGGGAAAATGACGAAATCCATGCATCTCCCCCTTTCCTTGAAAAATGGTCAAACAAATGTCAACACTCTGGCCCTCCTTGATAGCAGAGCCACCGGAAGTTTCCTTGACTCAGCCTTTGTCACGAAACATTGCCTCCCCATGACTCGTCTGCGAAATCCCTTGGAAGTCCGCAATGTAGATGGAATGAAGAATAAGGAGGCTTGGATAACTCATAAAACAACTCTTGTTGCAACTGTTCCCGGATGGAACGCTTCTTGGGACTTCCTCATCACGAATCTGGGGAAAGAAAAAGCCATCTTTGGACTTCCTTGGCTACAACATGCGAACCCTTTCATTGATTGGGCAAAAGGAAATGTGCAGTTTTCTGCCTCTCCTGTAACAGATTACCCAAAAGACACTCTATTAGCCTGTTTCCTTCATGTCTCCCCCGATTCTTGGATTGCACAACAATGGAAGAAGTGATATCACCCTCAGACAATTGCAAAGACAACTTTATCCACTTCTCTTGCAGCTGAAACTCTTGCCACGCCAGTTACCCTTCCCCCATTCATCTCCACCTTTGTCGACGTCTTCAGTGAACTGCACGCAGGGACTCTTCCCCCCTCTTGGGAGTTTGATCATGTGATTACATTAACTCCGGGATTTATCCCAAAGATTGGAAAGGTTTATCGTCTCAACCCAACGGAACAAACGGTGTGTTGCGCATTTCTCAATGAAAATTTGGCAGCAGGGCGAATTGTCCCTTCCACTTCACCCCAAGCATCTCCCTTCTTCTTTGTACCTAAGAAAACCAGGGATCTTCGTCCTTGCCAAGACTACCGATATTTAAATGAACACACAGTGAAGAATGCGTACCCACTACCCCTCATTTCCGATCTCTTCAACAAATTGCAACAATCCTCCATTTTCACCAAAATGGATATCCACTGGGGATATAACAACGTCCTCATTCGCCCAGAGGACCACTGGAAGGCAGCTTTCATCACTCCTTTTGGGTTATTTGAACCTACTGTGATGTTCTTTGGCCTGTGCAATTCCCCCACAACATTTCAAGCAATGATGAATCACCTGTTCCATGACTATCTCGCTGAGGGTTGGCTCATCATTTACATGGACGATATTCTGATTCATTCATCCAACCTTGCACTACACCATGAATGAACCAAGAAGGTTCTTCTTCGCCTCCGAGACAATAACCTCTACTTAAAATTGTCCAAGTGCACATTCAACGCTCCTTGAGTAGAATATCTCGGCATGATCGTCGCTCACAATAGTCTTCAGATGGACCCAGTCAAAGTGGCTGCAATCACCAACTGGGTACCTCCCAATTTGCTTAAAGGAGTCCGCTCCTTTCTTGGTTTCTGTAATTTCTATCGACAATTTATCCCCAGTTTTGCCTCTATTGCCTGAAACGAAGCGAGAGTACACCAGGCAGTAATCAAGCTGATGTAAGAATATACGCACTAGGCAAAGGTATCAAGCCTGTGGTGGACGAAACGAGGTGGAACGGAATTTAAAGTCAAACACTTGTGTAACCAGGTACAAGACCCTTATGGTTCAAGTGAACAAGACTGGAGAGTCTTGATCGCTCAGACCTTCGGGTATTTATATTCCAAGTATCTACGCACAGACCAAGCAGTGCTACATTAATACAAGGTTTGAATCAACAAGAGAATATTACGCTATTGGCTACGCTATTAATACTACAGGGAATGAGTAAGCGAAAGATAAGAGCGAGTTATGCCATTGGCTAATGAGCGTTATTTGAAATGGAGTGAGTCATGCTGAGTCATGCGCAGCAGCGAGCGACTAATGCTATTGGCTAAGGTATTGGTCCTTACCAACCCGCAGCATGAGCTAGTACTGCCATTGGACAAGAGCTCCATGGCTTTGTAATGTGCAGCATGTATTTCTCATAGGCTGAGTAATGCGCAGCCGAGTGATAAACGCTATTGGCCGATAAGCTTAACGACTGAGTCATCAGGAGTCAGAAAGTAAGAATAGCCCATAGGGGCCGAAGAAGACTCTTGAGTCATACACAGCCTTGCTGAATGGAGACGAAAGAAGTCAGAATGAGTCAACTACCTAAAATGGCTGTATAGCCTCCACATGACCCGCGGAGATAGAAGTTCTGAAGAAGAAGAGTCATGTGACATGGAGCGTGATTAGATTGGATCACGTGACATCCACAGATAAGATCAATAGGAGATAAAAGATAAGATGTACTTAGCTTTACCATTAGGTTCACGTTGTATGTGTACACTTCCTGTAACGGCAGGGTTCTGCCAGGGAATACAACCACGACCTGCCTCTTGTACAGCAGTAGGGTTCCCTGGAGAATACAACCAGGTTCCGTTAGTCTTCGTTAGTCGTTGAGTTGTTAATCGAACATATGGGACTTTATCTTATAGCGACGAGATTAGCTTAGTAAGCGTATTATATGGCATTCATAGGCAATTTTGTAACAGAAATCATCAGCGGCCTGTCATTCATCTGGGGAAAGGGGATATATCTTGGAGATCTTTGGAATAAAAGTCTCCTTCATGTTCAGGGCATGGTCATAGGGTCTGGACAGGGGAACATGTTCCATTGCTTCTTTAGAGAACACAGAAGCGAATTCTTCATATTCGGTAGGCAATATGGCCTTTGGCTTTGCCTTTTCTGCCTCAATAGCTAGCTCCATGGATTGAGTCAGCCTGGTGACGATTCTAGCAATGCTTGGTTTAATAATCATTCACCCATTCATGCAATGAAGGGTGGAAATGGTGTAGAAGTCTAGTTGTCGGTCAACTAGTCTTTCGGGAGTTTCTTTGTCAAGGTACTGGTTCAACCCTTTGACTTCTATGTCGTCAAGGATAATATGTTCTGGAGGAGGGGATTCTTTTATGGGTTTTCCTTTGGAAAGGTAGGAAGCACGAGTTCCTACGTGTTCAAGATAAAGATCCAGTGATTTATCAAGAGACTCGTCTAGAGTGACTGTCCCTTTCTTCCAGTCAATGACTGGATTTATTCATTTGAGCCAAGGGGCCCCAAGAATGACATTTTCATGTCCACAGTTCATAATGTAGAACTTGACCTTCTGTGTTTGTTTGCCGATCTTCATGTAAAGAGTCATGGAAAAGCGAACCATGGTGTTGTGGAATTGGTCAGTGTTTCTTGCGATGACCAGGCAAACAAGTCATTCGAGGGATATCTGATGTTTTCGTGCGAAGTGATGGTCAATACAGGATATTTCAGCTCCAGAGTCAATGAGAGCTGAAGTGTTGACGGTTTTCAAGGTTCTAGTAGTAGCAATTAGTTGAATTGGCAATCTAAGCGACTTTGATCGTCACTCTGCTACAAATACAGGAGAGCAGGTAACCTTGGAAATGGAGGGTACTGATGTCAACGCAGTCCTCCCATCTAAAAACCCTGTGGTTCAAAAAGACGAGTGGAAAGTCTTCCCACCGTCTCTTCTTCGACTTCTTCTTCAATCTTCTTTTCCTCCTTTATTTCCACCTTTTGTACCTCTTTTCTTTCTGGTTGTCAGTGACGATTTGAACATTCTTTAACAATATGGCCTTGTTTGTGACAGTTATAACAAAGGCCTTTCCTCCTATGTTCGGCAGCTTGTTCAGTAGTCAGCTGATCAACATCCATTGCATTTGGATCACGAGGAGTGGATGTGGAGGTGGAGGTTCATCAGTAGGGCAGTACATAGGTAGGGGGGGAGGATCGGGAATGCAACCTTTCAATTTGGTCTGCAAGATCCCATTGGGTCTTGAAATGAATGGCTTTCATATACCATTCAGTAATTTTAGTCAGGATATTATCCATAGATTGGATTCGTCACATTAGGGGGAGAGGAATTCCGGCAGCAAAGTAAGAAATAAGTACAGCTGAGTCAGAGGTTTCATTTAGTTCTGCCTGCACAGCTTTCATCTTGAACTGTTACAGTTTTTGTTCCAGATCCACCTTTTCCCTAGTGTAAGGGAATGTTCATGAAGATACCATCGTCTCTCCCTTCACCCCTGCCATAGATCTCTCCATCTGACTAGTCACCTATACTAGCAACAGACCATTATGATAGATTTTCCTGGTATCAGATATGCTTATCCGATACCCATTATGTTACCACTTGTCATCGGATTGCGATCCAATGGCTGATACCCCTTTGATATCAGATCATCATCCAATATCCGTTATGGCTTACACGTTGGTGCATGTTGCCTGACATGGACTTCCTTCTCGATCAGGTGTTCCCTTGACCCTGATCTATAGATAGTTGTATTTCCCACAAAGTGTGCTTCGTGCTTCTAGGGTTTAGGGCTTACCCTTGGGTATAGGGTATTACCGTATATAGCACATTAGGTAACCTGGTCTGTGCGCGACCTTAGTAGGTATATAAGGGTAGTACTTAGCGATAGCTGAACCCTAAGTTCAGCCTTAACTTCGGTCCCTTCCTATACCTTGCCTAGCATAGGCATTCTTTGCTCAATCTATGTCTTTCTCCTGATGTTTCCCCATGTGTCTGAACTCAGCAGATGCTCTTCAAGACCTTGGGTGTAGTATGTGATGAGAAAGAGTGTCTGCAGGCAGGTGCAGGCAAAACCATAACATGAACTGGTTAATGTATCCAGTCAGGTTCTCATTCTTTTGGACGCAATAAGTGGTAAGCCATCCTAGCACCTGGTGTTTCTGATCGGAATGTTCGAAGTCAGCTTTGAACTTCACAACAAAATCTGTAAAAGCTCCAAAAGATTGGGCATCCAAGGCCTGGTTTTGGACCACAGTGGCCCAGGTTAAAGCAGATCCTTTCTTTATATATGAGAGTGCAAATGCAACCCTCTTATTATCATTGTTGTACACTTCTTTATTAATGAGAAGGTACATTTGTACACTGCTAAGCCAATCAGCTGCTCTTGAGGGAGATCCATCATATTTGTCAGGGGTGTTGAGCCAGAGCTCAACAGGTTTCTGTTGGCTTGTCATTGGAGGAGGGAGAGGGGTGGTTAAGTAGGTGGGGAGGGGAGGAAAGGGTTGTACTGGGAAAGGGGGAAGAGCAGTAGATGGTGATGATATCTGAGAAAACGATTGACTCAATGCAACCATTATCTGATTGGGGGGTTCTAAGCCGAAATCTTCATTAGTTGAAGTCTCAGTATCTGTGGCTTCTTCTTCTAGGGTAGGAGAGATAGGGGTACACTGGCCTCAATAGGCAGTGAAGAGGTTAGGGAAGTTTTGGGGATTTCGGTGGGCAATGGTGAGGGAGGGTGGTGTGCACAACGATGGTGGCGCTATCTAGAAGAAGTAGAATCTTTTGTTATGCTTGGCCTGGTTAAGGACAAGCATAGCCCTTGAAAAGGGGTGAAACACCTCTAATCTCTATACCAAGCTTGATAAGCCTGATCTTTGAGATTTTAAGGAGAGGGGGCCTTTAGATGGTAAAAATGCGAAATAGAAGGGGGAGAACTGAGTCTATCTTGCTTAGCACCTCCTCTAGAGGGAGAACACCAAGAGAACTTGACTGGGGAGTGCCCTGGTCAAGTTCCCTGGGCTTTATATACTAACTAAGTATTTACATGAGTT
>JBBPJT010000853.1:0-14035 GCA_038088895.1 Xerocomus potaroensis
ATTGTAGCAAGGCTGACCCAGTCTACCGAATTAGCCATCACTGCTGAAAAAGCAAAAGCAAAAGCTACACTCCCAACTGAATATGAAGGATTCGCTTCTGTCTTTTCTAAAGAGGCGACGGAACATGTTCCCCCATCTCGATCCTATGACCATGCCTTGAATATGAAGGAGACTTTTATCCCAAAGATCTCCAAGATATACCCTCTTTCCCCAGATGAACGACAAGCCACTAACGATTTCATTAACAAACATCTTCAAACAGGCAAAATCCGCCCATCAAAATCTTCACAAGCATCCCCCTTCTTCTTTGTAAAGAAGAAAGATGGCGGACTCCGCCCCTGTCAGGATTACCGATACGTCAACGAACATACAGTTCACGATGCTTACCCCCTTCCCCTCATCTCTGATCTCATCTCTAAGCTCAAAGGAGCCTCTCATTTTACGAAGTTTGATGTGCGATGGGGATACAATAACGTCTGCATCAAAGATGGCGATCAATGGAAAGCCGCCTTTATCACTCATCATGGACTCTTTGAACCGACGGTCATGTTTTTTGGCTTGTCGAATTCCCCAGCAACGTTTCAACGTTTCATGAACGATTCCTTCCAAGATATGATCACCAAAGGATGGCTCATCATCTATATGGATGACCTCCTTATCTTCTTAGACGATTCAAATGAACACGAACAACGAACAAAACGTGTTCTTCAACGAATGAAAGAACTCGACTTGTACTTGAAGTTAGAAAAGTGCAAATTCAACGTCTCTGAGGTAGAATACCTTGGAATGATTATCAAGAATGGCGAACTCGCCATGGACCCTGTTAAATTAGCAGGAATCCAGGATTGGCCAATGCCCAAACGAGTATGCGATGTGTGATCCTTTTTAGGATTCGCAAATTTTTACTGACAGTTTCTACCCCATTTCTCTGATATCGTCCGACCTCTCCTTGATTTAACTAAGAAATCCCAACCATGGGAATGGAAGGAACGACAACAAGTTGCCTTTGATACACTCAAAAAGATGTTCCTATCCCAACCAGTTCTACAACTCCCTGATCATTCGAAACCCTTCACTATTGCCATGGATGCCTCTCTTTATGCTTCCAGTGGTGTTCTCCTTCAGACAGATACCAATGGTGCCTGGCACCCTTGCAGTTATCTATCTCAGACATTCTCCCCAGCTGAACGAAATTATGATGTTTATGATCGCAAACTTCTTGCGATCATTCGTGCTTTATCCACCTGGAAACATTTCCTTCGTGGATTCCCTCATTCCATTCAGGTCTTTACCAACCATAAGAATTTGACATATTTTCGTCAACCCCAGAAACTTAATCGTTGCCAAGCCCGATGGCTACTTGATCTTGCTGACTATGATCTCCAGTTAACTCATGTCACGGGACGAAATCTCACCGTTCCTGATGCTTTATCACACCGTCCTGATCATCTCTCAGATGACCCTACCGACAACGAGAACGTCACTCTTTTTTCCCCAGATCTCTTCATCTCTCTAATTGATACCGAGTTATCCCAGAAAATTGCCAACTCTTCCTCCTCTGATTCCATTGTCCTTGATTCCCTACACGCACTTGCAGGCGAAGTTCCTGCTCACTTTCACTCCCATCTCTCCGATTGGAAATATGACACTGGTGTCTTGACATATCAGAACCGGGTATATGTTTCCAATGACCTTTCCCTTTGTCGTGAGGTTGTTGCTCGTTCTCACAATCATGCTGCTGCTGGCCACCCCGGCATACTGAAAACTCGTCAAATGGTCGCCTCTGAATTTTGGTGGCCAGGCCTGGCTGTATTTGTTCATAATTACATCGAAGGGTGTGCTCTTTGTCAGCAGAATAAGGCCAACACTCATCCCACTATTCCTCCCCTCCTCCCCTCCTCCCCATTCCCTCCTCATACACCCGTCCTTTCCAGCAGGTTTCCTGTGATTTGATCACTGATCTCCCTGTCTTGGACGGTTTTGATTCGCTTTTGGTCATGGTTGACCATGGCCTTACTAAGGGGGTGATTCTATGCCCTACTAAGAAAACGGCTACTGCCAAGAACATCGCCACCCTATTTTTCAAAAAGGTCTACTCACGCTTTGGCCTTTACAATAAGATCATTTCTGATAGAGGTCCTCAATTTGCCTTCTCCTTTGCAAAGGAACTCAGACGCATCCTTGAATATGATCTTTCCCTCTCCACTGCATATCACCCTCAGACAGACAGAGAAACGGAACGTGTGAACCAAGAAGTCAAAACATATCTGCGGATCTATTGCGGAAGCAATCCAACTTCTTGGGTGGAGAATATCATATTTGCTGAATTTGCACACAATCACCGCCCCCATTCTGTCACTGCCAAGTCCCCGTTCTTCCTTATAATGGGATACGAACCCCGCTCTCTTCCTTCCATCCTTGCTGAATCCGACCTCCCAGCAGTTGAAGAACGCCTTCGACTCCTTATATTTGCCAGAAATGAAGCCCTGGCTGCGCATGAACTTGCTCAGCAGGTTATGAAATCGCGAACAATGAAGAACTTCACACCTTTCCAGAAAGGCGAGAAGGTGTGGTTAGAAGCACGGAACTTACAACGTTCCATACAAAACCCAAAGTTCGCTCCAAAAAGAGAAGGACCCTTTACTATTATGCAGGTCTATTCTCCCCTCTCCTACTGACTCCAACTCCCAACGACATGGAAGATACACCCTGTGTTTCACGCTTCTCTCTTATTGCCCTATCGCGAAAATAGCATACACAGCGAGAACTTTCTGAAGCCACCTCCTGATCTAATTGCATCCGAAGAACAATTCGAAATTGAGTGGATATTAAAACATCGTGGTCTGCCCAACAACTGATCCTATCTGATCCGATGGAAGGGCTATCCACCGGAAGATGACTCATGGGAACCAGAACGGAATCTGAAAAATGCCAAGAAAATTCTAATGGCTTATAAAAAGGCTCATCCCAAGACGTTCAGTTCCCAAAACTAATTTCTCTTCTACCATACCACCATCGCCATGTTCTCTTCCAATAACACCATATCTCTCCCCTATGACTTTTCTATCATTACCTGCTCCCCTTACGCTGATGTACTCGTCTCTATTGAAGAAACCACATTTGAAGATCTCCAACATAACCTAGAAAACTCCAGATTAGCTGTCGCGCTCGACACCTATTTTGATGAAGATTCCCCCCTCGGGAATATGTTGAAAGCGTATAATCAGTGTGCCGCACTCATCGCCATTTCTAATATTTATGAATGAGAACCCTTACCCCCCCGTGATATCCCTTCTGCCTTCTCTACCATTTCTCTCCGTCTTGCTGTTCTACAACATCATCTGATCAGAGCGTTCCATCAGTTAGGCATGACCGAGATCGTAGATGATCTTGACTTCTCCCTTGAAAGATGAACAAGAGCCCTTCACAATCAAGACGGATCTCAACGATCCATATCTCCCCCTGCTATTCCTATTCCTCCCCCTACTATCACCTCTACCCTGTCCACTAGTTCTGCACCAATGACACCAAGAGAGGAAGCCATGTTTCAATAGACAATGGATCGCATTGAACGAGCATGAGTGGCAGAATGACTATGGACTCAAACGGGTCCAGTCCTATCCCCAAATCATCCCCAGTACTCACGGGCATGCTTCTTTTGCTGACGTCTCAGACATCTAAAGAGGGACTGCCAGTTATATGAATGTCCTCATTGTCAACAGTACGCTCCCAGTCATCGCCCATCCTTTTGTTACGCGGAACGTAGCAGTAGTGAAGCAACTTTGAAAACAATCGTGGGGAATTCCTAGTCAACTTCGGATTGACCTTAGGAATGACTTGGAAACTAGGAAACTACGTTATGATTGCGTAGAACTAGCTTGTGTTACTAGTACATGACGTTGCGTATTTATACCTGTCCCAACGGCGAATGGACCAAGCTGTATGAAGCTAAATAAGGAACGTTGGGGAAGGGTCAAGGGTTTCTTGTGGGAAAGATGGGGACACGAGGCCGTCAATGAATGACTAAGCCTAGAAGTGGAGATAACGTCCAATGGAATGGAAACGACAACTGTAGACTACTGAAAGTGAGAAAGAAAGCATAACCGCAGAGGAGGGAGGAAAGAACAAGACAAAAACATATAACCGTAACAAAACCCCCAAATTAACCGAAAAGTCACTGACATTTCATTCACAAACGATGTAGTTGTAGTCGTCTGGTAAGTCGTGGTGAAGGATTGCCTCCTCTTCCTGAAGATATTGTGCGCGAACACGACAAGGGCAAAGCTCGCCTCAAACCATCGTTTGACATTCGTCACAGCCCTTTGGACAGCACCGATATAAGGGACAGGGGAGACCCCAATGAGAGCCCGCACAATAAGGACAAGCACTGGCGGGACAGTTGGCAAGGAGGTGACCTGGGGCATACGCATAACAGGAGGGGCATTGATGACAAGGACACCAAATACCCAGGTGGGTGTCTCGTTCACCACACCATTCGCAGCGTGAGTGCCAATCTTCATCACATGGAGTAGCGGAAGAAGAGGCCAGTAGGTTACTCATTTCGATGGTGGAGGGGGAGGTGCGAGAAGAGGCCGGATGGGGTCGGAGATTGTACGCAGGGGAGGAAGGGAGACTGAATGGTGCTTGGACAACCGCTTTCTTCTTTCCCTTCCCTTTTTTCTTTGTCCACTTCCCAGACGGAGTCGACATTTGAGTGTGACGTGGAGACGTGGGGGAAGGAGATGGACGATCACGTGGAATTTCAGGGAGATTAGGTGGTGGGACCAGAAGAGGGGAAGGAGTGGGTACTAGCGGGGGAGGAGGAGTTGACGTTGGAGACGAGAGATATCCTCCGGGCATCTCGGAGGGTTCGGAGGGAACGAACAGAGTATCAGGGGTCGCTTCCAGAGGGTCAGCCAGAACAACGGCAAGAGGTGGTAGAGGATAAGAAGACACCGTGGTTATACGAACCGGCATCTCCTGTTGCTGCAAGTAGGCAAACCAAGTGGATGGATGCATTGCGACTAAAAAGGGTCGCACAGTAGGGCCTATAATGTCAAAGGGGAGGGAATTGATTACATATCCAAACCCTAATCGATATAGTAAGTCCAATGTCTGGCTTCATGCTCGTCCCAAACAGGTGATACTCTGAGTGGCTACAAGGGGAGGTCGGTCGGTGGGGAAGGAGGAATTGAGGATGAGGCGTAGCGTGGCGAGGGTGTGATAAACTCCACATGCTTTTTCGACGGCTTGATCCATAACCTCTGACTCCATTGCTTGGGCGAATAGAGGAGCGTCTTGGAGGACGGTGGAGAAAACAAGTTGGCGGGCGATATCGGGAAGGAAGTTGACATGGATGGGAAAGACTGAAGGGATTAAATGTCCGGAGGTAACAGGGCGAGGAGAGGACGAGGAGTTTCGCGTTGCAGGCATAATGAAGAAAAGAAAGGAGTAAGGAACATCAGAGGGATCGTTCCCGTTTATATGCTGCGAGAAGGGTCCGTGCACGGGTCAAGTTCCGTTCCAGTTCCCAAGTATTTTCGGACCAGGGGTAACCCTTCCACTTGATAAGGAACTGTCTTCACGGTCTCGTCCCTTTATGTTGCAATATCCATTCTACTTCCCATTCTTCATCTCTGCCGATGTCCAAAGGAGGTGGGCGTAATGGGGTTCTCCCAAACTCCGCAGTCTCTCTATATGGGGATAAAAGGGAGGCGTGAAACACATCATGAATCTTCCATTGATGAGGCAGGCGTAATTGATATGCCACAGGGGACAAAACCTTAGTAATTTCAAATGGCCCTTCTCGTAAGGGATTTAATTTCCGCCAGGGGGAGCTGCGTTTCAAATTCTTAGCTTCCAGCCACACCTTATCACCGACCTTCCACGGGCAGAACTTGCTCCACAGTCGTTCTTTCATTATTTGTTGTGCCATTTGATGGGCAAACATTGCCTCCTTTCGTGCTTTGTCTAATGTCGTGAGACGTTCCGTCAGAGAAGGGAGAAACGTTTTGCTGAGAGGCAGGTAGGCACGTGGTTCATACCCCAGAATCAACGAGAACGGAGAACATTTAGTGACGGAGTGAATTGAGGAGTTATGAACGAATTGTACCATAGGGAGTAACTCCACCCAGGTTTCTGGGTGGTCTTGACAAAAGAGACGAAGATAGGTCTCAATTTCTTGATTCACTCATTCAGATTCTCCGTCAGTCTGAGGGTGGTACGCCGAGGAGAGAGCCACATCGTAATGTAAGAGTCGTGCCAACTCACGTGCAAACGTAGAAGCGAATTGGGGACCGCGATCCGAGATCAATTTATTGTGAAGGCCTACATGTGGGAAAATGCAAGAGAAGAAGAGGTGTGCGACTCCCGCCACATCGATAGTTTTAGCACAGGGAAGGAGAAAGACCCCCTTGCTAAGCCCGTGGTCGACCACGACCAGAATAGAATCGAAGCCAGAGGCAGGGGGAAAACCAGAAACAAGGTCAACAGACAGTTGTTGGAAGGGGTGGGAGAAGGAGGAAGAAAGAGGAGAGAGGGGGGGAACAGTGGGATGCGTGTTGACCTTGCTCGACTGACAAAGGGGACAGCCGAGAACAAAGCAACAGACATAGGTGGACAAACCGGGCCACCAGTAATCCCGCTGCAAAAGAGAGGTGGTGCGGAAGACGCTGCCGTGACCGCCAGAAGGGGCAGAGTGAATAGAGGAGACCAGGGCATGACAGGCTGACAGAGGAACGTAGAGACGACGCTTGAAATAGAGGCAATCGGCGTCGAAGGACCAATCAGAAAGGGTGGAGCGGGAAAATAGAGGAAGACCGCGATGAAGGAGGTCGCGGGCGGAGACGACAAGAGGATCGGAAGAGGAAGCAGAGGCGATAGACTGCGCGAGCGAGAGGGAAATGCGAGCAAGGAAGAGGTCAGCGGGGAGAAGTGTGACGTTGCAATTGTCCTTGGCAGTGTCGACGGTTGCGGAACAAGAGAGAGCGTCCGCGGGTCCCATAGCTGTGCCCGGGCGAATGGAGAAGTGGAGATCAAAGTCCTGGAGGAAGAGCATCCAGCAGGCCTGTCGACAGGAAAGACGCTGAGGTTGACAGAAAAAGGATAGATTTTTGTGGTCTGTTATAACAGTGACGGGGTGACCTGTGCCAAGAAGATAGTGTCGCCATTCAGTGAGCGTGTGAATGACTGCCAGAAGTTCCCGATCGTAAATATCATAGTTGCGTTCCTGAGGGGAGAGCATTTTCGATAGATAGCCACAAGGGTGTAAATCCCCGTTGACATCCGCCTGCATGAGGATGCCGCCAGTTGCTATGAGCGAAGCATCAGTCATAACCACAAAGGGTCGAGTGAGATCGGGGAGGGCAAGAACGGGGGCCGAAAGGAAGATTTGCTTTAAGCGAAGAAAGGTCTGTTCGCACTCGGGTGACCAAACCCATGGCTGGTCTTTTCGCATGAGTTGATGAAGAGGAGCGGCTAACTGGGAGAAGCTGGGTATAAATCGACGGTAAAAGTTACAAAAACCTAGGAAGGAGCGGACCCCTTTGACAGATTGAGGAGGAGCCCATTGTTGAATAGCAGTCAATTTGGTGGGATCCATAGTGACACGATTATGCGAAACGATCATTCCCAAGTATTCTATCTCAGTAGCATCGAACGTGCATTTTTCCATCTTTAGATAAAGGGAGTGTTGTCGAAGCCGGGAAAGGACGAGACGGGTACGATGGTGGTGAGTCGGTAAATCAGAGGAATGGATGAGAATGTCGTCCATGTATATAATCACCCACCCTTCCGCCAAGTAATCGCGGAATAGGTGATTCATCATAGCTTGAAACGTGGCGGGAGAATTGCACAAACCGAAGAACATAACTGTGGGTTCAAACAAGCCAAAGGGGGTAATGAAAGCCGCTTTCCATCAATCTGCTGGTTTAATGAGAACATTGTTGTACCCCCATCGCACGTCAAATTTAGTGAACAATTTGGACCCTTTGAGTTGGTCCATGAGAGTCGAGATGAGAGGGAGTGGGTAGGCGTTCTTTATAGTATGTTCGTTCACGTAGCGATAGTCTTGACATGGACGAAGGTCGCCCATCTTCTTTTGTACAAAGAAGAACGGCGATGCTTGAGGCGATTTTGATGGGACAATTCAACCTGCTGCAAGATTTTCGTCGAGGAATTTCCGACAGGCTTCATGCTCCTGTGGAGTTAAATGATATATTTTTCCTACACAAGGAATAAAATGGGGTTTCAGGGTAATGGCGTGGTCGAAAGATCGGGAGGGGGGAAGTTGTCCAATCTTCGGCTGCCCGAAGACATCGGTGAAGGTCGAGAATTCCGGTGGGAGAGTTCGTTCTTCTCGTTTTTGTTTTTGAGCGAGTTCTGTAGCAATAGTCGTTCGTCGTATCAGTTCTCTGGGATGATAGCGCTTCTTCCATAGGGTTGCGATTTTGTTATCCACATTGGTTGCAAGATATTGGGCGTCGTGGTCCTCGCAAGAGTGTGACGTGAGTTTTGTTTGTTTAGGGAGGGGAAGGTCCACCGTCCCAGTCTGCCAGTCTATGGTAGGGTTCGCAGTTTGTAACCAGGGCATTCCGAGAATAAGGTGGTCGTTGCCAAGTGCTAATACTAAAAAGGTCAAGGGTTTCACCCAGGGACCAATCTTGGTAGCCACCTTGATGCTGTGTGTTATCCTTTTGGTCTTATTTCGCGTTCCATCCACGTTATGAGCTATCTGTGGGATTGTTAACTTTGTAAGCGGGAGACGATGTCTTTCGACGAATTGTTCGTCGATGAAATTTCCCATTGCTCCACTATCAATCAGGGCAAGGGTGTCAACTGGGGAAGATGAGCTGAATAAACGAAGAGGGAGACACATAGATGTTGATTCCTGTCGTTCATTATGTACAGTGGCTACTATCTCAATGGGGAGAGAAACGGTTGACATTGCTTTCTCCCGTCTCAAAAATCCTTTCCTTTCATCTTTGCCAGTTCTATTCTGGCTACTTCTTCCGTTTCCACATTGTCTTCGTAACAGGCCTCCAGAACGTTATGGATTTGATCGGTGGTGGTCCCTTTCTCTACTAAACGAGAGATGAATAAGTTGAGTTTTGTCGGTTCAGATCCAGATGTTTGCTGCTCAGTCTGGATGGCGCAAATAGGAGTTGGACGAGGGATACAGGAAGGTCCGGGACCGTTTTCTCGCTGAGGGAATGAACGAGGAGTTCGAGTAGACGTTCCGGTTGACTGCACCCGGGCTCTTTTCTCAGGGTGATTGCTTGCCCTGCAACTGATCCTGTGACAAATGAAACAACAATTCTCGCGTAAATGTTTTGCACGATTAGTCGGGGAGAGGAAGACGGCGTCTATGTCCATGGCATTCGGGTCATGTCGACGCTGTCCCGTTCTGAGGCTCAATGATCCTCCTGTGCGAATTGTGCGAATTCGTTGCTGTTGGGCATGGAAACGAGAGGCGGTGGAAACCCATTCATCAAGAGTTTCTGGGATAGCAGCCATGGATAAAATCATTTGGCTAAGTTGCAGGTCTAATCCGGCTGCAAAGGAGTCGATGAGTGTGAACTGATCTGTAATACCGCTTTGTGCAGCATGGAGCTGAAAATCTGCAATGAAATTCTGGAATCCTTCCACGTGATCGTGGGCATTTTGCTTTAGAGCTAGAAGCTTTCGACGGGCTTCCTCTTTGAAGTTAAACGGGTAGAACGTTTTATCGAAGTCCTTCATCATTAACTCGTACGTCTTTTCATCGTCGGGGATAGTTTCATCATTGAGACGGTGGTACCACTTCTCAGCAAATGGGATTCCTCGTCCCTTTGTTAGTTTGCTGAGCGTTACTAGAATCTTGGGACCATCAAAGATATAATGGGCAGGGTTCAACTTGAAGTATGCTGCCATCGCATGTCCCCAATGGACAGCATCTTTCGTTTCTCCAGAGAAAGCATCGGGCAAACCCGCTTTCGATTCCAGGGGAATTGGACCAGGAACGAAGGCTGGCACAGGGTCAACAGGATCGTTCTGTTGCTGCTGTTGATTCATATCTGCAAGAGTCGCTTCAGGAGGGGGAGAGTGTGAAGGAGGGGAGAGGACGTTCTGATAGAGGTTACTATCCTCACTTTCGGAGGTTGTGGAGTCGGCAGGGGAAGGGGGAGGGAAATAGCGAGGTGGAATGGTTGGAGCGGTTGATAGCTCTCAACTAGTGAGAAGCTAGTTCTTTTGTTACGCGGAACGTAGCAGTAGTGAAGCAACTTTGAAAACAATCGTGGGGAATTCCTAGTCAACTTCGGATTGACCTTAGGAATGACTCGGAAACTAGGAAACTACGTTATGATTGCGTAGAACTAGCTTGTGTTACTAGTACATGACGTTGCGTATTTATACCTGTCCCAACGGCGAATGGACCAAGCTGTGTGAAGCTAAATAAGGAACGTTGGGGAAGGGTCAAGGGTTTCTCATGGGAAAGATGGGGACACGAGGCCATCAACGAATGACTAAGCCTAGAAGTGGAGATAACGTCCAACGGAATGGAAACGACAACTGTAGACTACCGAAAGTGAGAAAGAAAGCATAACCGCAGAGGAGGGAGGAAAGAACAAGACAAAAACATATAACCGTAACACCTTTTGTCCAGCCACTAGACGTTCTCCCCCTTGATCCCCCTCCACCTCATCCTCCTCCTCTCGTCATAGTAGACACTCCTCCCGAATCACATCTCGATTATCCACTCCCTCGTCAGCTCAATCCTATCATCCCGCTCCAGAACAGATATTTGCTGAGATGTCCAATCAAGTGCTATTCACTATTCGTGAATCCACTCGCACGATTGAACAAGCGACCCAACAGGTACAGGATGTGATAGATGTGGTTAATCAATGAATAGCCGATATAGAATGAGAACCAAGTCCCACCCCTTCTGATGTAGCAGATGCAGGATGGGGAACCCCAGCTTGGGAAGATGAAGCTCCAACCTTAGTTGGATCATCAACCTTATCCATGGTGTCGTCCCTTACCCCATCCACCACCATGTCTTTCATCGACTACGTTACTCCTCCAGATACCGATCCCACTGATTATGATGACCAAACCGACGATATAGGGTATGGTAACATGACTGGTTCCCCAGTTTACTCTTCCCTTCGTGAATTGTATTGAAAATACGGTGATTTTCACCATACTAAGGGGGTAATGTTATGTTTTATTCCCCTGATACCCCTTTTCTCAATTATCTTTCCTTGATCTTTCCTTTCTTAGATGTATGACGACCTTTCCATAGTCTTGTCTTTCATTCCCATGATCCGGATGCTATTTCCGTTCTAGGCATAACTTCTCGCATGCCTTGTGTTCCCCTTTATTTCCCTTGATTGATGGTTGCCTAGCTACCTTTGGTTATGACTCGACATGACTTCAGATGAGTCATTCCACAGTAGACACTGCTTGGTCCATGCACCGTCTAGATACTTACTTAAACCTCAGCGCATTGTACCATAGACTCTAAGTAGAATCTCCCTTGTATCCTCTGACTGTTACATAATGAGCCAATAACTTCGAATGGTGGCGACTACGAGGGCGACAACAAGATAGACAATGGAGATGAGGGCGGCGATGAGCGCAAGGACGGATGTCACGATGTCCACTAGGATGGTCGCGAGAACGAAGATGGCAACTATGACGAATGTGGTGATGGATAGGAGCCATCAAGGGCATGTGCCAGGATGACGGGGGAACAGAGGGTAATAGGAATCCTTAGGGCACGGCAGCAGAGCGAGGATGAAGCCACAAGAAGCTACAGGCCCACACTTAGGCGATGTAACAGTGAGATTAAGCTTAAGGTATTTTACAAGAAGTGCTACTCTATATATACTCCAGCTATGGCGCACAGACCATGCTGACTAAGCACTATGTAAGGGAAACCCTCAACCCTGGTGCAAGGGTTGACCTAATGGGGAAGTGCCCACAACCCTGGGCACAACACGAGGTAAGCTTACATAACAGGAACGGCCATGAGGCAGAAGCAAAGAAGCCTCATGGCAAACACATGTACAGCACGTGACAGGTAATACAGACGACCTAGGAGACAAGTGTTATCCGTAGGTTGGGGACACAATGATGAACGGGAAATCTAATCGTATACCATAGGGAGGGGCAGGGATGAGGATAAGGAAATGAACTGTTAGACTAAGGACCCCAATATTAAGACGAACAATGGGTGTCCTGTCGTAAAACTGTAACATTACCCCAATGTTATCTTTCAAAGCTTCCCAGCTTCGATTTCTAGATACTTCATCGACTCAGACTGCAGTGGGGTGGGCATTCAGTCATCTCATGTAATAACCGGAACGGCGCGGCCGGGTTACAGAGGAGAGACGCACAAGTGAGAGCGAGATGATAATCTAAGACAGCGATGGTGGTGGGGGAAGTTTCAGAAGAGGGAACAAGAGAGGGACGATCCTCAGAGACGGGAGAATAGAATGGACAAGAGAATTCGAAAGACATGTAGGAAGGGGGGTCCACGGAAGTGGGAGGACATACCCATCCATTATGCTCCATCCATAGAGCGTTCAGGGCCAAAAGAGAACAGGCCCACACGAGTTCCAAGCAATGGGGGCAAGCCCGGATCTATAATAGTTGTCCATGTTGTCGGATCTAGGAGATGACGAAGAAGTCATACAGGTTCAAGTCATGAAGAGGAATAAAAGGGGATATATCAATGGGGGTGGGGGTGAGACGACGATGAGAAGGATGGTTTCGGGGAAGGCGTATGATGAATGGTGGGGTAGCGGAGTGAAGAGTCGTCGATGGCATCAACCCAGCTTTTATGCTCGGTGCGAGCGTGGGTATTGGAGAAGGAAGGAAGACGGAACGGAAGAAGAACGGAAGAGAAGACGACGGAACAGAACAAGAAGAGAAGACGGTAAAACAGAAGAAGAGAAGAAGACGGTAAAACAGAAGAAGAGAAGAAGACGGAAAGGCGGAGAGCCGCAGAAGAGAAGCATAACAGTGGCATCAAGCCACAAAGAAGAAAATCGGAACGGGGAGGGGCGGCAGAGAGGAAGCCAGTTTAGACCCGTGGTGGGGATGAGCGAGGAGAAACTGAGGAGGTCGGCGGTACGGCGGTAGGCCTTGCAACACCCTCACGATCAAGGGCACTACGTTGGTAGTGGCGAGGAATCCAAGGTGTTTCGACGGTCGGGGCGGGGATGGGGAGACGGAAGTCATAGCGTCGATTGCAACGCTCTGCAACACCCTCACGGTCAGGGTCGTTGCGTCTTCAACTACGAGGAATCCAGTCCTGTTGAATAAAGGAGGAAAAACAGTTTAACGTTTGTCACTGGTAACGGTGCAGTTTATCCTCATGTCGGAGGTATGCCCGTCAAGGGCGGCGAGTCTGAAACTAACACCTAGTTTCCCAACTAGGTGAGTGCAGTTTAACGTCATGCCCAGGACGTGTCCTGGTGTCCATGGACAACCAGTGACAAGGTTGAGCAGTTTAAGGCCGTGCTTAGGGCCCGAACGATACAGACAAGCAGTTTAAAGCCATGCTGAGGGCTCCTGATGGAGGAGGGAGTGAAAGGACAGAGAGTTTTAAGGCCATGAAAGACAGCGGATAAGGCCAAGAAAGACAGCGGATAAGGCCAAGAAAGACAGCGGATAAGGCCAAGAAAGACAGCGGAGTACCCCCCAGACAAGACTGGAGGCACTAGACGACAAAGGACAATCCTAGAAAAGAACGAGATTGCCATGCAAAGAAGGGGCAGGTTCAAGGGAGAGACCGAGGGATGGGAGAAGAAGTGGGGAGGATGAAAGAGAAAAGGACGGGGTCGAGGGAGGCGATAAACCAAGAACGTGAAGAACAGAAAGAGGGGAAAAGGCAGGAGAGGAAGCAGGGGAAATGGAGGCGGACAGGGTGGAAAAAAGAAGGAAGGCGCGACGATGCGTGGCAGGGGAGATGGGGCGGGGGCAGTTGGCGAGGAAGGCATCAAAGCGGTCAGTAGGGAAGGGGGAGAGAGGGGCAGTAGGAGATGGA
>JBBPJT010000854.1:0-13980 GCA_038088895.1 Xerocomus potaroensis
CCCGTATCTATCTCTGTGACGTCAGCGGGTGCGGAAAATGCTTTGCGAGGGGGGAGCATCTGAAGAGACACATCAGGAGCATTCACACCTATGAGAAACGTGCGTAGTCTGCCTATTGTGTCACACTATGTTGCCGCTGACGATTCCTTTTAGCACACAAATGCCCATATCCTGGGTGTGGCAAGGAATTCAGCCGGCACGATAATTTGGGACAGCACATGAAGGTACACAAGGACCTACCAAAAGTCATAGAACGCATCAGGGGCGGTGAAGCATGAGACTCGAAGCATCGGAAAGGTTTGTGCTTCGGTGGCGGTCCGAGGTATATTGTTTGCTCACCCTACGAACGTGACGGCAGTGGAACGCTTGGACACGATACGCTTTCCCCTTTCTATCCCTCGCCACTTGTTCTTCTTCGTCTTATTTCCCAACATGAGATGTTCGTTCGTTATTTTTCCACCCATTCCTCTTTGGACAATCTCCCTTGTCGTCGTCGGGACAGCCACCTATCCGTTTTCACAAGCGTGTGTGCGCTTGTGATATACCCGCTCAGGCAATGCTGCCCCCGTCGTAACGGTTCTTGCATGCTTTCCTCGACGCCTCCGTTTTCAGACTCGCTGCTTCGATTTGTTCCGATCTATCAAGGGTGCCATTTGGGCGGACGACCGCCGCTCACAAGAGGACCAAGATGATTTTCCGATTTTCTTTGCTTATCAACAAACACGGTTGTAGACGCTCACGAATTTTCCACGCCTTTTCACGAGCTTGGCTGTATTTTATCGCCGTCGAGGGATTTCCTGTATCATTATTCTGGCATTATCGCATTTTCGGACATTCCCAGCCTCGTTCATGTGTTGTTTTATTGTACCAAAATCAGCCGGGCTATGTAGCAAATACGTTATGGTTGTAAAGTTATGATATGGTACGGTGTCTTGGGCTGCTCATAGTTTAGCCATGTTGGCAGGTTGCACGTTTATAGACACACTGCAAATCTCCACCATTCAAACAAATGAATTGAATTGCAAAAACATGGTCCAGCCAGACCATGTTCATGTGATTTTTTTGGGGGGTAGCACTCGAATCTGGGGACGCAATCTCGGGTATGAACGGATGGAGTGGGTGGCTGACCTCGATCGCTGGGTAACCAACCGCTACGGCTCTCTCGCAATCCACATTTAACTTGGCGCACGCTTCACAACTCAGCGATCCACACTGGAGAAAAAAAATGTATACAGCAGTGATCATGTAGGTAACTGCGAAAAGGGCCCATTCAGTCTTGCGCCCGCAACCCGCGATCGGGTGAGAAAAAAAAAAGGACAGAGCTTACCGAGACAATCGGTATACAAAAAGGAAAATGCGATCGGGGGTCATGATGCCAAGGACAGACAAGGGGGGAACAACAAGACAGGATGGAGGGGACAAACAAACATATGATTTTTAGCGGCGGGAAATAACACGCGGTCAGGGCGGGAAACTGCGGGGCCTATGCGTCATCCGTCATAATCGCAAAGAACTCTTGTTCGTTGATTTCCCCGTCTTGGTCCAGATCAAATTCGTCTATCATCGCTTGTCTGAGGGGGGAGAATGGAAGAGCAGAGGTGAGCAAATATGGAACACGGATGGAGACAATGGCCTGACCGCGCTTTTGGCAGGTGCGCGGTCAATAACGAAAAGAAATAAAAAGAACAAATGACAGTAAGCCAGGCTCGGTGGCACATCACCGTGGTACGAAAACAGGGTATTGGGCTGATGTGCTGCGTAACGGGGTTCTTGCGCCCTAAACGCGGAAGAAGAAGCTGGGCGCGACGATCAGACACTCACAGTTCATCGTCCTCCAGACGGTCACCAATCTCCTTGGCCACTCTTCTGAGGTTCCGTAGACTGATCTTGCCCGTGTTATCGTCGTCGAATAGCTGGAATGCACGACGGATCTCTTCCATCGGATCTCGCGCAAGGATTCGCTCGCTCACTGGAACCCGTCGTGAGTAACGATACCAACAAAATGCAGCCAAAAAAAGGAAAAAGGGGACCATGCAGTTATTACCACCGGATCTCGAAACGGGCGTATGCGTTTCCCCCCCGTCGGCGCAGGAACGCGCGCATCGGGTACGCGCCGCGTCGCCGCGTTCCAAAGTCGACAAGCAGACGTGACTCAACTGATTTTCGCGAAATCTTCAAACTCCATGAGACCGTGACCGCTCTTGTCGTGGTCTCTGAGTATCTTGAGCACCTCTGCCTTCTTCATGTCGAAACCGAGCGCGCGCATCGCGACTTTGAGTTCGTGGTAGTCCAAGGAACCATCCTTGTCTGTGTCGAAGAGCTCAAAGGCTTCCTTTATTTCTTGTTTTTGTTCATCTGTGAGTTCTGGACGCGCGTGTGTCCGTCGTTTGGCTTTCTGTGCGGAGCTGGAGTACATCGTCGACGACGGGCGAGAGAACAAGAGGGTATGAGTCACGTGCACGCGCACACAATTTCGTTCGACAATCAGTCCACTTTTTGTTGTTGTTCGCAACCGTCACCAATGGCCTACTGCGAGCCCTGTGATCGCGTGTTCAAGAACTGGGAAGCGTATCGTCAACACATGATGAACGCCTCCTATCACTTTTATTGTGATGACTGCAACAGGAGCTTTCAATCTCGGGAAGGTCTCAGACAGCACTATACCCAGAGTCCGAGACACTTCTTCTGTCGTCAATGTGACAGTCACTTTGACGACGACGACGAGCTGTTGGAACACTACCTAGAGGAGCATTCGTACTGCCAGGAATGCAACCAGTTCTTCCGAAATGACCTGGGTTTACATGAACACAATCGCCAGTGCCATCACTATTGCGCCGAGTGTCGGCGTGTGTTCCGCTCTGAGAGCAACCTGCGTTCGGTTGGTGCCTTTCTCATGACTGCCCCGATGACTGATTCACTCGCGCCGTCTCAGCACATGAACTCGAGCGTGCACCGTCCCAAGAACGTGCCGTGCGCATTCAAGCACCTCGGTTGCACCAAGACGTTTATTACCACGTCTGCGATGATTCTCCATCTCGAGACTGGGGCATGTACGTCCGGTGCGACTCGTCGCATGATCGACTCGTTCGTCCGACAGAAAGACCGTGGCAACCTTATCACGGTACCACAGCGACTCCTTACGGATGGCGGGGTCACCAGGGAATTTATTGCTACAGAGAGATCGTGGAATGGACGCGCGTACGAGTGTGTGCTCTGCCACAATCCTTTTCGAACGCTCGATGATCTCAACCGTCACCTGGCGAGTCCGCGCCATCAAGAGAGGATATACCGTTGTCCCCACACCAGCTGTGGAATGACATTTCGGACGCTCAGTGGCTTGTGTCAGCATGTTGAGAGTGAGAGTTGTGGGGTGCTGAGATTCAAGGCGGTGCGCGACGGGATGGATCGTTTGTTTGGGGGGATGAAACGGTTGGCTATCCAGGACTGAACGGTCACACACATCAACGTGGCTCTGAATATGAAAGAACAAGGTTAGGTGTGTGTTGAAAGTCCGTGATGCCGTTGGGCGTTTGGTGGCGCCCATCTTACTTGTACTCAAATGGCGGCCGTTCATAATTTCTTGTGCATCGTGGTAGAGAATTATTGCATATGATTAGTAGTTTTGACAAGTGCGCCACTGTGATGAACCCGTTTAACTTGTTCTTCTTCCTCCTCCTCCTTCACGCAGTCGCCGCCAACACGGAAATTATCTACTTCTCGCCCTCTCGAGACCGTGTTCAGCCCGGAAATTGGTCCCATCTCGTCCCGGCCCTTTCCTCACACAATGACCGCCCATTCTCGTTTCAGCCTGCGCCCTGCCAACACCTCGACCATCCACCGCTCTCGTGCCCACACCAACTCTGGGTCCTCCTCGACCTCGACAACCAACCATGGGCCAACTACGCCACATTCACCCTCCGCTTATCTTGGCCGGCTTCTGTAAGTCCTGCCCAGCCGTGCCCTAAATACCCCCATCCCAACCCTCTCATTCACACACAGATCCCTGCGGACGTGACGATCGCGCTCTACACCGTACAAGATCTCCTCGACCGCTACCCAGACCTCCCGCCTCCCCCGCCGACGTCCGCGCCGACGCGCGCCCGGTACGCCCACATCAGCGCCACACCGACAGGCATCGTCCCGCCCGACTCGTCCCCGCCGTCCCCCGCCCCCCTCGTCTTCTTCCTCGCCCTCGAGCCCGCCTACCTGGGCGTGCTCCCCGCGACGCTCCTCCCCACCCTCGGCGCGCTCGTGCTCGTCTCGCTCGTGGCGTCCGTGCTCGCGCCGGGTGTCGCGGCCTATCTTGCGCCGTATGCGCAGCAGGCGAGGGCGGATGCAGAGGCTGACGTGGTCGTGCGCGTGCGCAAGGATGCGTGAGCATCGAGTCCCCCGATTGGTATAATCGACATGCTGTTGGCGCATGGTGAGGGCACCCCTCGCCGTGTGGGCTCCAATTCATCACACGTTCGTCTTACCCCGTTGAGATGAGAGTGGCACGCGCAGCCAGGGGGGGGGAAGGGGGGAGAAGAAGAAGAGTGTTTTCGCACATGACATGTTCTCCTGGCCTAGTATAATTGATTGCAATGTATAAAAACGCGATCCATCGAACCGAAGAGTTAATCCATCGCTCGCGTTGGCCATCCCAATTCGTGTGCATTTCATTCATTTCATCTACTGTATCCATTTTCTCTTTAACCCTCTAGATTTCAATAAAGATCTCTCGATACGCGTTCCCATCCGTCCACTTCACTTTGGCGAGGGGGGAACCTTGAACCTTGTGTTCTTCAGGCGACGCGCTCGAGTTCCACTAAATGAACGGCTGCGAGCCAAGCGAGGATAACCTCCACCCGGGGCCCGTGTAACGGTATATTGATATTCAGCGGCTTCTTCTTGCTGCTATTCTCCGCCGCTGCTTGCGACACGCGTTCTCGCTGTCTCGCAGCGACAGGACGGAGCAAGATCCGAGCGCAGTCGAGAGCCTCGACGTGGTCCACGCGCGCGTGTCTAGACGCGTCGGTCGGGACGGCGGTATTGGACATCATCGTCGACGTCGACGCGCACGCCGTACCACACGTATCAAGCGTCTCGATCGACGAGCAAGGCATGATCTCGAGCGGAGAGCTCGAGGCTGACTCGGGGCCCGCGTCTATCGCGTGTCTGCCCGCGACGGGCCCCGCACGGATCGCAGCGTGGGGCTGGATACCGGTCTTCCAGCCCGATGCGAGACGCTCGAGCACTTCGATGAACTCGGCCTGTGCCATCGACCTTGCGGGGAGGAAGACGGGGTACCCCTCGAGTCCGTCAACTATGACAGCCGTGCGTGCGAATGTCGTCAGGAGAATCGGCAGGTCCGCAAGCATGAGCTGGCAGAGCAGGATGGTAAAATAAGACTCGACAAGAAGGGGATGGTAAGTAGTAAACGTGGGTGGAAGACCGGACTCGGTGCCGGAAAGACTGGTCGGCCCGTTGCTGTGGCTCCCGTGACGCGCCACCTCGGAAAGCAAAAACGCCATCTCGACACTCTGAGGAAGGTCCGTGTGGGTGTCCGCGCCAGCGATGGATGACGGCCCTTCAAGTGTGTCAAAGTGTGCGAGAAAGCGTTCGTGATCCCGGATGCACTTGCGTAAATAGCCACATATGTCCTCGCGGAAATGCGCCTCAGCCAACACACTTCGATAAGCACGCGCTTTGGGACCATCGCTTCTACCCAGAGGGCCGTCCGGGTTTCCAATTTCAACACCGCCATAACGGCCGTTGACGAGATAGGACAAGCGAAGCTCGGTACCGTCACAGACGAGGCTCGCTTTACTTATGCCCTCGAGTTTCAAAATGGCAGACTCGATTAGATACAACGCGTGCTGCAGATAGGTCGCGCCTCTCAGGAACAATAGCTGTGGTTCGATGGGATCTGGTGCGTCAGGCGAGATAGATGGGTGTATGAAGGGCAGTTCGCCGTCTGGGCCTTCGGCAGTGGAAGCGTCCACAGAGTCGCTTATACCGTTGGGTGGTGCTTGACCATTGACCTTGTTGGACCCCCTTTTTTTCTTGGAGCACTTTCCCCGCGATTCGCTAGGCGATGTGATGGTACGGTGTGCTGATCGGCCCTTGCGAACGGTACGAGCTTCCTTGAGGGCATGGGTGAAGTCCTTGATAGCCAGGGTGTACTCATCGCGGAAACAATGCACGATGCCTCGTGTGCGATAATACTCGAGCTGTTGCGGATTGGCAGCGATCAGTTCGTCCAGTACCTGGGTCGTCGTCGATTCGGCCAATTGTCTGTTTGCACTGTTGCGACAGTCAAGAGGGTGTCGCCGAAGGACGATGTACACACCGAGAGGGGATCTTTTCGTGAAAAAAGTGAACGTACTTGGCGTCAGCGTCGTTTGGATCTGAGGCCATGTGGTTAGGATCGGGAGAGGGCGGTGAGAGGGGGACGTACCGTGTCTGAGGACTCTTTCAGCAATGTCATCGAACACGTTCCCGCCCTGCATGATCATGACACTGCTTGCGATCTCGTCGGCTTTATAAGCTGCTGCGAGCTTCTGTACGGCGAGAGCACGCAGCCGGTGTACGCGCATGGCACTCATGGCCACGTTTCGACCGCCGCCGAGGTTGTTCGACAGGTCGAGGCCGATGCTCTGAGCTGAGGGCCAAGTTGCATTCGACGTTCCGCGTATAGATCCGAGTGCTACAGAGGAGAGACCGGAAGATGCACGTACGGATAGCTCGGCGGCCTCGTCGATGAGACGGCGGATCGTGGCTATGTTCCGGAACACACCCGGATCGATGGGTGGTGGTGGTGGTTTACCTGATATGGGCCAGAGAAGCGGGCCGGATGTGTTGGTGTACGGGGACGAGAGAGAAGTGAGGCTGCGACGGGGTGAGTTGGGGAGAGCATCGACGTCGCAGGGACGCGGCAGCGCACGGGCGTGGAGGGCGGCGAGATGCGAATGCACGTTCCGAGATGGATGGGAAGAAATTTTTGTGTGCGGGAGAGAGGACGGGTCGAGGTTGAGGACGAGGAGGGACTCGAGGAGTTCGAGGGGGAGTTGAAGCCACGGACCCTGCAGAGATATGAGAGAAAAAAAAAAAAACAAGGAGAAGAAAAAGACGGACGTGGTATGAGCTGATGTATTTCCAGTGCTTGTTTCTGCTAATAGACAGCACCGGTGTACGTCCTGGGCCGGGCGTGGGGTCAACCAACGGTGTTTTGTTCGACTTTTTTTTCTTCTTCCGCTTCGGTTTCGGGTCGGTGGGTGAGTCTGTGCAAGCGTCGTGCACAGTCTCGGTTGGCGACGGTGGCAGCGACGAGTCCGGTGGGACGAGTACGTCTGGGACGGTCATGGTCGTGTCGGTGGAGAACTCTCAGGTTACCATGGCAGATTAGATGTCGGGTCGGTAAGACGTCGGCGTCAGGTCCGGTAAGCGTCCAGAATATCCAAACGAACTTCGATAGGACCTCGAACCGCAGCCTATAAAAGAGCGGCCGCTAAAGTTCCCATCGTCCTCCTCGTGTCATGTCCCCAGCTGCATTGTTGCCGTCGCTAACGGCCTTTTCCTTCTCAAAGCCTGTTCAGCAGGCCATTCACCCGCTCGACCCTCTTTCTGCATATGAGGTCCGATTATCCGATTGGTTTTCCCTCTCCGCGTGCCATAACTCCATTTCTGTATAGATTAATGCAGTCACGCTCGCCATTAGGCACTATACTTCTGCAAACACGCCTATCAAGGCCGTCCGTTTCATTACTTGCTGTCTTCTTCCGCCTCCGAAGAACCACGTTCTCGCCGCACTTGCTATCCCTCTTAGCCCCGGTGCGAGACCTGAACGGCCCGTCGACATCATCAGGAAAGCCGAGTCTGATGTGAGTCCCATCACCCCCCTTTGATCCACATCCTCACTCATATCACCAGTTCATTGATGTCATAAACGGGTATGTTCCCTCTCCATCGCTCTCCATCGCTCATTCCCCTCCAGTGGTTGCTACAACGCCATCCTCGCCCTCAAAGGTCGTGAGTGGGAAGTCCAGTCCGTCGATCCCCTCCCAGAGGGTTCAGAACCTCAGATCACCGTCGAGGAGCTCGCCTTGTGCGAGATCGTCGTTCGCAACGACCCCAAGGTTCAGGCACTCGCCAAACAGATCGGTAAGCGCCCATCTGATCCCATCACCCACCGTTCACCATCCATCACAGGCATCGAGCCGGATCAGATTTTTGCAGACGGTTGGGCCATTGGTTATGATGACCGATTCCCCAAGCATCAGCGCCTTCAACAAGCAATCCTCTTCGCTCGCTTCTCAGAGCACGACAATCTCTATGCACACCCGCTTGTCAATTTCTGTCACTAAGTTTCCCCCTTCATGTCGTGTTTAACCCTTGTTTTAGGATTTCATCCCGATCATTGACTCGGTTGCAGAAAAAGTCGTCCACATTGATTTCCCCCCCGGATACAGGCACTCTGCAAAGGGTTCACAAGAGCTCTCTGTCGAAACCACAGAGGCACCCCCCCTGTCCGACGAGTCCTTTGCCAAATCGAACCGTGCACGGATTCCTCCCCCACTCGCTTCATTCGATTTCCTCCCCGACTTGATGGAGGAGACCGACCCAACGTACAGAGAACGCGGTGATCTCAAACCATTGCACATCTTACAGCCAGAAGGCGTGTCATTCAAAATGACCGGACACACACTAGAGTGGCAGAAATGGAAGATGCACATTGGTGAGCACTCCCTCCGTCGTTTGGTGCAAGGGCGGTCTAAATGCGCCAATAGCCTTCAGCCACAGGGAGGGTGTTGCGATATCCACAATCACCTACAATGACGACGGAGAGATTCGACCCATCTTTTATCGTCTTAGTCTTGCGGAAATGGTGGTACCATACGGAGCACCCGAATTCCCTCAATCCAGGAAATTCGCATTTGATACGTAGGTCATCAACTCGGTCAACCTTGGACATTGTCTTATTAGCCAGCGGGGAATATGGTATGGGCACCATGGCCAACGACCTCTCCCTGGGATGCGATTGCTTGGGAAAGATACACTATCTGGCAAGTCCATCATGGGAATTACCCACCACGTTTGCTGAGACCTTGACAGCCTGGTGCATTTGTTACCCACACAGGAACGGCATCCGTCATAAAGAATGCCATCTGTATTCACGAAGAGGATGCTGGTGTCCTCTGGAAACACACCGATTACCGTCCAGGGGGTCGTTCGCACACCGTCAGAAGTAGACGGCTCGTCATCAGCATGGTTTGCACTCTTGCCAACTATGGTCAGATCATCCTCCTTTGTTGCACGCGGCCGCCAACGTTTTCCCACAGAATACGTTTGGAACTACTATTTTTACCAAGATGGCACCATTGAGTTCGAGATCCGTCTTACTGGGATTTTGCAGGTTTATCTTGCTGGCCCAAACGAACCAAGTCCTCATGGGGTTGTCGTCGCGCCGGGTGTCAACGCGCATTACCACCAACACATCTTCTCCGTTCGCGTGGATCCAATGCTCGACGGGATCCACAATTCCGTCATCGAATCTGATATCGTTTCTCTCGACGCGCCGACGGGGTCGAAAGAAAACTTTGCTGGAAATGGCTTCCACGTCAGGGAACATGTTCTCAAGGACCAGGTCGAAGACGGTGCACGCGACTTTGACTGGGGTGCTGAACGCCGATGGAAGATTGCGAATCTGAACAGGACGCATTACGCTTCCGGGAAACCGTCGTCATATCAGATTGCGATGAAAGGTGGTTCGCTTCCCCTTTTGGCAAAGAGCGATTCCTGGATTGCGCGCCGTGCTTCGTTTGCGCACAAGGCGCTCTGGGTCGTCAAGGATGTCGAGGGATCCAGGGGCGGAAGGATGTGGCCGAGTGGAAAGTATGTTCCCCAGACTCGGGAGGAGCCCAAGGATTCTGTCGGCAGATGGATTAGAGAAGGACAAGGAAGCATCGACAACGAAGACATCATCCTCTATCTTACAGTTGGTGCGTGCACTTTGCCTCGTCGTTTACTCTGTGCGACTCACCCCAGACGATCGAAGGTACGACACATATCCCGCGCCCCGAGGACTGGCCAGTGTCAGTGTTCGATTGACGATCACATACGTACACTGACCTTGTTGGCTTTCGCAGGATGCCCGTGGAGCATGTTAGCCTCCTCTTCAAGCCCAACAACTTCTTCACCAAGAACCCGAGCATGGACGTTCCAGGCACCAAGGACGTGCATAGTGCACCCGCGTTCGCCAACGGACATCACCGTAACAGTACGAATGGTGCGAATAGCGTGAATGGATTCACGACCTGCCAGTGCGGGCATTGAAGCGCTCAGAATCATGTGTATAGTAGTGTATACTCAATCTGTAGGTTCCAGAATGGATGGAATCAGTATGCCGAACGGATGCCATGCGTGATATCGCCTGCATCTCGCGAACCACCCGACACATGTCCATCTTCCTCATCCGCACCCATCCCGATACTGGCCCGTAACGTCGGTCGAACGCCCAAGCACGCACACAGCGCCTTGTACCGAGACCGAATCTGGCGCTGCAACTTCGGCAAATCCATCTCGTCCTCGTCCTCCGAAACGGATGCAGGCAACGTCGCAGACGGATTCACGGTCGGGAACCGGCGAATAAGATCGAGAATATGGTGAATATGGTGTACGACGCGTCTAAGGGGAGCACGTGTGTGAGCTTGAACCGCCCGGGGACGGTTGTCGGTGTATGATTTTGACAAACAAAACAGCACCTGGACCGATCACGGTCGCGTGGGTCTTGGGGTGGGACTGGCATGTCGGCGTAGATGGCGCCCCACGTCGAGGCGAAGCCTTGGTAGAACCCGATTTCTTCCCAGATTTCGAAGCCTTTGAGGCGACCGAGGGCGCGGCCTTCGATGAGGCCGTGAATGCGACCGTGGGCAAAGCCGTCGGTGTATCCGGCGTCGTAGCATCTAGGATGATCAAATGAGCGAGTCGGGGGGAGGTGAGAAGGAGAGTGGCGGACGTCTGTTCGAGATGGACGAGCGACTCGAGGTCTGTGTTATCAGCTGCCATCTTGGCGGTGGTCGTAGTTCTTTATCCCACCACAAAGACAAGCTGGCTATTCTGGTCTCTCCTCCTCCCCTCCCACTTCTGTTCACATCATGTGTTTCACTGTCTGCGTTTAACTCTGGCTATCTGCTTGGTGCCATTCATCCTTTATCAGAGACTCAGGAAGTCCATGCGCCTGTCCAAAAACGGCATTGATAAGATCGATCTTCGACCTGTCGCATCTCCGTCGTTCTCCACATAGAGTTGTGGCTAGAATACAGACCTAAAAGAGACAGGGATACACATTGATGCTACCTGCACGATTCCAAGCAACTCTTTGCTCCCTTTCGCTTCCAATTTCCGTACCTCGAGTCCCATTGCCTCCTTCGCCGCGGACGACTGGAGCTCGAGATTTAGAGACATCATCCACGCCCTTTGTCATGCTGCAGTGGCAGACTCGTGTTGCGCTGTTTTGAGCTTGCGTTCGCAAACTGTCAAGTTCACTGATTTGGATAGCTTGAGGATTTGCACTGGCTGGCGACAGTGAAGGGCCGGGCCTACCTTTGAAGCTGCAGTCTCGGAACTGAGGCTCACTCACTCTCATGGCCCGACCCCGGGTGCCCGGTGGACGGGCAAGCAGACAGACAGCCCGACTCCCCCCAAACAAAGATCACTCATCCGGATGGTAGTGACGATCACATAATCAAGCGCAGCTACTAACACATCCGACAAGGTGACGCGATCAATGTCGTGAATCGAGGCCAGCATAGGTTTACAGAACACATACAAGAAGTACTTGTTATTCTTCGAGGACCAAACAGGATTTATTAAGACACCATAATGGCATCTTTCGAAGTTCAGATTATTCGGCAGACATGTCATTGGTTGAACTTGCCCATCGTGTTGCTGTGAACTTTATGCACAATATAGGCGAGTTCTTTCACAGCGCTTACCTTGACACCCCATTTTCCCTGTATACTGTACTACCCCAATAAACTTTCGTCCTTCGTTCAGTCATCATGGATTCTAACACTCTCTTTCTCAAGCAGTTTGCCGCTCTTTTCTGGAAAAATTGGATCATTCTTTCCAAGCACAAATTCGTATGTATGCGCTATCTGTCTCTTGACCTCTCTGAGGGTTTATGCAGCTCAACGTACTGCGTTGTGTCCTTTTACCAATTGGTTATGGAGGTATATCCGCTTAATTTCGCCTCTGGGATTACCCTATTGAGTCCCCCGCAGTCTTTCTTGCCTTTGCGAAGTACTTCCTAAAGAACCCCAGCTCCGTGTGTCTGGTCTCTTTGAACGATTCGTTTTCTGATCGTGCCACAGTATGGCTTAGGGACTGCCATTCCAATCCACAACCTCACCACACAATTCGATGGATCGCTAGCTCTAATCTGGGCAGATGCTACCAATGGCACCGGAAGTCCTTCTGCAAGCTCCATCATGAATTATATAACCAGGGGGTTTGGTGAAAATCAGCTTAGCGCAGTCAAACAGGTTGACAGTCCTACGGACATCCCTTCTAATTGTCCACAAAATTTCGAATTCTTCTCGGAGTGTTTCGCTGGCATTGCGTTCAACTACATACCCGTGTCTCCTACAGATACCAACCCTATCAATTATACGATAAGCGGCGAACGTAGTCTTGCGCACGTCAATGATTATACTCACTCAAGTGGCTTTGAAACCCGAATTCTACCGCTCCAATTGGCAATAGATGAGGTATTGATGAGCTGCCCGTAATGGGTTTTGGTGCTGAGTTTGTCGTTTTAGGCATTCATTGCTCTCAGAACCGGCCAGTCAATCCCAACGCCGCTGGAATGGCCATATGCCGAAGAAACCAACCAGGAACAAACGATGTACTATAGACTGAGTCAGTCTTTGTGTCTCAGTCCGCTGCATCTCCCGTTTATCGGTTTCGTTCTAGGCTACGTCAGAGGGATCAGAAATCTGATTGTTCTTGCGTTGTACGTATATATTATGTGCCCATTCGAATAGCGCTTATCTGTTTGCAAGGTTTATCTGTTACATTGGCGCTGCTTATCAGCTATCCGGAGCGTTCACCGTAGAGCGCGCTAATTTGTTGGCCAGTCACATGAAAGCGATGGGACTCTTTGACTCGGCTCGTATAGCGTACGCCTGTCTTCTTCGACAATTGTTCTTCTAGCTTCACTTTCTTCATAGATCATGGCACGTCAGCATATCCCTTGCGTATCTTCCAGGATGGATTGCCGTGGCACTGATATGGCATCACCACGTATTCACAGAGACTAACGGTGGTCTAGTTGTCATGGTACATGTTCTGCTTGGTTTCTTACTTGCTAGTTGGTCTTTCTTTGTGGCTGCCCCATTCGGACACAGCCCACAGCTCGCTGCACTGGTGTCAACATTTCTTGCGATTGGATTCGCAATGCTTGCCCAGGTGTTCTCTCATGCTAGCACCGCTGCAGCTACGATATTCACCCTTGTCTTCCCTCCCGGTTACTACATTTTCGCTATTCGCGCGATCTGCGGCTACGAGAATCATCTCATGCCAACAAACCTTTTCAAGCCTGACCCAGACGATCACCTTACGCTCTTCCCAATCATGATAGCTGGCTTCGTAAGCATAGTTCTTGTCTTACTGGTTCCACTCCTCACTGGGATCCGTAGATCGACATATTTCTGTGGCCATATCTGGGTCTCCTCCTCGAACAACATCTTTACGATCCACAGCAATCGTCGAGCGGGTTTTGGTCGCGCTGCAGCAGGACGCCTGACAGACTACCGCTTCATCCTTCCGGAGTTGCCATATCTATCAAGAACCTCACCAAGACATTCATTCCTTCTCTGCTCAGTCGCGAGAAGGCACCTGTTACTGCTGTTTCCAATCTGTCGCTGGACATTCCCAAGACCGGTATCTATGTTCTACTTGGTTCCAATGGGTGAGTCTATGCATTCCTGAGCGAAGTCC
>JBBPJT010000855.1:0-13920 GCA_038088895.1 Xerocomus potaroensis
CCGTAGCCCCTGCCCCTGCCTCTGCCGCGGGCACGCCCGCGACCTCGGAAACTTCGGTCGTCCCAATCCCGCCCTCCATCATATCTTGGCTCACGGCTGCGATGGACTATCAGTAAGTTTAGAAAAAGAATCTACAAAAAACCTACCGTTGCGTGGCTGGACCAGTAATCTCGGATTCTTCCCATGCGTAGATAATATCCATGGTCCCATCTTGCAAGCCTTGATGGCGTAGCCGATCAAAAGCTTCATCGCAATTCTAATTCGCGTAAGTTAGACAGCAACGAACGTAGGACAATACCTTACCCGCATGTCATAATACTCCACGTATCGTTGGCTAGAGTGGACATGAGCGGTTGAGAAAAGAATATGAAAAGGCATCTTATACTCTATGCGATCTCCAACCGGCATGACAGACTTGACATCCCCAAATTGTTGGAATTTGCGACGCACTTCGTTATCATCAATCGGTTGACGCGAATCTTTCAAAGTGACTATGAGACAGCCTTGGTATTGCTAACTGGAATTAAAAAGTTGTACTACAACAAGAAATGAATGACTCACTTGATTTTTCTCTCGGTCGCTCCCTCCTTGTTTTTGATCGTCGCGAGGTAACGAATAATGAACATCAATCTGATGCACATCGGTCAAGCCCAACCCCTGATGGTAAGAAAAGGTAACCCACCGGCCGACCGCTGATCTCGGAACCCTGAAGGCGATCCCTAGCTCTTTCCGCAGCCCTTAAGTCGTACTGATGCAGTGTTCTCATCAGGGATACAGAGTGCCATTTAGACAACTTACGTAGGTAACAAAAACCATGCCACGCGTAGCGATGAGATCAAAAAAGGTTTTAATTTCTCCATGCTCTTCAAACGAACGACGGACATCTTCGCTATTAGTTTCATACTACGATGTGACTATCAGCACGAGCATATACGAGCAGTGTGCGAGTGTTGAACTCAGTAGAGACTCGCCTTAATATTTCGGATGAACAACGTGCGGCAAGGTCGCTCACGCTGTATGCGCTCTTCAATAATGGAATCATGAACTTTGTCATCACGTTCGCGGCGAATAATCCTTCGGGTTCGACCAAAACCCCCATCGTCATAGTTGGCGTCGGAGACTTCTAACAGGGGTTGATACGGGTGAGATCAAGAGCTTCAGAAGGCAGAAAACCAAGCAAGTTGGCGGTAAAGCAGAATGAAGGCACGTAGCGCATCGAGTCGCGGGATACAAACAAATTTCCCTAGGGGAAACTCAAGGCCAAGCACATGATAAAATGAACAGATAAGTGTGGTGAACTCATTCCGTGGCATTTTGCTGAAATGTCCAACTTCACTGCTTTTGCTAATGAATAGCTCAAAGCTCGCGATGAAGGCTCTTAATGCCTGTTTGGTCACCAGAAGAATACCCAACGGAGAATGTAATGTCGGGCTGCCAGTTTCTCCCCGCTTTGACTGCGGCTCAACCGATGCGACAACGTATGACAACTGCCTATATCGCACAGCATGTTCAGTCTCAATTTTCAAGCGCACCTTCAAAACTGCCGTAACCATGTGTATATCCGTCTGACGTGCTCTGGGCGGTGTACTGAGTTGAGGCAGTTGCACCTGCATAATTGGCACTTCCATTTTGATAGAAATGGTCTTGAGTGCCCGTATCGTAGTTATTGTATGGGCTGATGTCGGCTTGATGTTGACTTTGATCATAGGAACTAGAAGGGACGTTGTCGTAGCCACTATGAAAGCTGCCCCGACCGCGACCAAAGCCCCTCCCACGCGGAGCGCCGCCTCTGTGGCTGTAGGATCTATCGGGTCCAGGTCCACCAGGAGCACTACCCCTCCTATGGCTGCCATCATAGGCCCCACCACCGTAAGGATGATGACGATTCATTTCTTTTTTTACTTCTTTTCTGTTCCTTTTCAAGGCGAAAACGAGATGACGACACGAGCACTGAGCAGGCAAGCTTAGCAAACGAAGGGTACTGAAACGGCGGGAGAAACGTGTGTTGGCGATGACACTGAGAAGATCTTTCTGGTAGCTTAGCCTGGCACAAGGAGTAAACGCAGGGAACGATGATGGCGGTAGCAAGCAAGGTCGGAGGCGTGCAAAATTTGCGACCCGTGGAAAATCGATTACATAAGCATACTTACCCAAGCCTGCTGTGCGCTAGTACAACTCGCACAACAACCCCTTCGCTTCCTGACCGCGACCAATGTCAAAGCAGTTCCAGTTTAAACTCGTTCTTCTTGGTATCACCTTCGCTTGTATTTTTGTCCCAAGTTTTTCTCATTCACTCATTCCAGGCGAGTCTGCAGTTGGAAAGTCCAGGTAAGGTGGCACATTTTGTTGTAGACCGATATTCAAACGGTCTTGCCATAGCTTAGTCTTGCGCTTCGTTAAGGATCAATTTGATGACTACAGAGAAAGCACTATTGGTGGTATGTTGTCTCTGTGTTGCTATCTAATCCCCAGAGCTCAGTTGCCTCTACAGCTGCCTTCTTGACGCAGACAGTTACCCTGGACGATCAGACGACGGTTAAATTCGAGATTTGGTACCTTTCAACACGAATGACGCGTTTTAATTATTAACCATGCCGTAGGGATACTGCTGGTCAAGAACGATACAAGGTATGTTGACAATTCGCAATCCGGTGATGTCAGGCATCTGATAGTTGTTCATCTCTACTGTAGTCTCTGGTACGTGTTTATGTCTTGCACTGTGAAAGCGGGCATGAGTAGTAATTTTGACACAGGCCCCTATGTACTATCGCAATGCAAATTGTGCAGTGGTAGTATATGACATTACTCAGGCATCGTCTCTCGAGAAGGCGCGAAACTGGATCAGGGAACTGCAACGCCAAGCCGACCCGTCCATAGTGATCGCCCTTTGCGGCAACAAGGCCGATCTTTCTGCGCGTCGCCAAGTCACACAAGAAGAAGCTCAAAAGTACGCGCAGGAAGAAGGGTTGATGTGGAGCGAAACCAGTGCCAAAACAGGAGAGGGTGTAGCAGATATATTTACGACCATTGGTATGTATAGATAAGCTTGCTGTTTCATCCATGGGCTCAGCGATCACAGCCAAGAAATTACCACTTACCGCACCCCCATCATCACGCACGGGCGCCTCTCGCAGTGGCCCGGGAGGAGCACGGCAAGGTGTTGATCTCAACAGACAAGCTTCTTCTCAGAATGCTGGCGATGCCTGCAACTGCTAGCTGCAAGGTTCTCCTCGGCTCCCTATTCTCCCCGGCTCCACTTCGACTTGTCCGTCTCTTACTCCACCTGTAACATAACGTACATCGCCTCATGCTGAACTTGGGATAAGTAATAATGACATCGCAGTTGCCGACAATCTCAGCACGAAATAGAGTCACATGCATGTTTTAGTTCAGGTGGCAAATTAATATCTATTAAGTAGAGTCTGGACATCAATATTCAATGTTTACTTGGCTAGGCTTCATGTGCTGAATATGAATGTGGTGCCTTGGAGTATTGGCGTTGGCGCCTTCCTAATAGTGTCAACAGAGCTGACACCAGCGAAACACCCGATTGCAGCTTCCTTGGAGCTCGTGCAGACACGGCCCAGAAGGTCCCCTCGCGGGCCGTGCTCACGATAATACTTCTCGTAATGTCACTATGCATATCCAACGAGCCGGGACAGCGCCAAGGTGACCGCGCGTAGCAATCGAGTATGAAACGCCTAGCAGCTGTCAGAATAAAACAGAGGCGACTAACCACCTCAGCAAAACCCTGAACTAAATGCGTGATACACCAGTGGGGCCCGTGTAGCATGTCAGTCACCGGTCATAAGTACGGATGGTTTGCTTGCGAAGCAACATGCTTATTCGGATCACCAAGGGAGTGTCGCAGTCTATCATTCTGACACCTTGGCGACCAAAGAGAGCCGTTTCGAGGGGTAGCCGGATGGATAAAGAGTGTGCATAAATTTACAAATTCGTTCAATCCCTGTGAAATCAAGGGGCTTGGTCTGATTCTAAATAACTGATCAGAGCCTTGGGATCTTCTACTATCTAATCGTCAAAATACGTACCATCCAGAACAGTATAAATGCATTCGGTAACCACAAAGTAAGACAATATCCAAAACAAAGACATCGGAGCCGACTGAGAACGACACTTGGTCGCCAAGTACATGTGGATGGGGAAGCTTCGAATGAAGCTTGCAGACCGAGTAAGTTCTGACGCGCCTGGGGAGAAAGTGCGGTCCACGTGCCTCGTGGGGGCATGGTGTCAGAGGGACCCTGAGTGATCGCCCTCGTCGTCTGACGGACAGAGGAGTGATTCATCGTCATGGTTTCTTACACTATTGTGCTTATATAGATCAAGATCGGTCTGTGTCACGGGCTGAAATGCAAGGACCTGCTTAAGCTTCTGAGAAAATTGACACAAAGGATGTATGACAACGTACCTTGCTATCCTCTTCGGAAACGGGAACCCATGGATCACAAACAGCAGAGAGAGGATGATCATTCAGGCTCTCAACAAGCCACGGTGTTTCATCTGGATATTCCACGATCTTGCAACTGTCTCTAAGCGGAAGGACGAACGAGCTGGGTATCCACCCGATGCGGTCTCCTTGGGGCCGCATCGCTGCCCACCAGCCCGAGTGTTCTTGTTTGATGATAATCAATACTTCATTCCTGTTAAACGGCAGGTGGACTGGGTCCGAGGACTCGAAATTGTGCATGCATATAGCATAGCATAAGTATTGAAGACCTTCTGCGCTTAGAGTTGTCACGGTGGAGACGCTCTGGCCGGCAGAAGACGACGAATCGGACGAAAATTCAAGTGAACGACTCGTGAGCAGAGGTACATCAGTGAAAATACGTAGCGGCTTGCGCTGTGGATGCGGGCGAGGAAGAGTATCGGATATCTTTGGCATGTTCCTGAGCCTGAGTGGGGTAGGGTGAAGCGGATGGGCGAGACAACAGTCATGTACAGATTTTATCTTTCACTGAGTCCTGCAAAATACCTCTAAGGAGTACCTGTGTCATCAGCGCTTGTCGACATGGGAGCCATCTAAACCTGGGCTAACGATCAGGAGACAGGGAACCAAATCCAAAACACGCATTAGCGATCCTAGTGCAACGTCAGAATACACCCACATATCGTGAAATACTTCCGGACATGGGAAGTGATCCGCTTGTCGGTATCCAGATATCTAACAAACCAACAATCCATCGGGCCGGTGCCGGTCCGGGGTAAACGTCTTGTCTCTTCTGCGCAGTGTTCCAAGCAGTGTTGCCAGCGATGCCTTCCTCCACTTGGAGTTCCGCAAAGGCCAAGGTACAGATCGTTGATCCTACTCGTAAAGTGATACTCACCGCCTAGTTCTGTGCAGGTGCAGCTCCGGTGAGCCCGCTATGGGGGGTTTTGGATATGATAATGTACCGTATGAGCCAGGCTCTCGGTTCAGCGTCTGCGAACAGTACAACAGAAAAGAGAAGCATTGGCCAAGAGCTCTCGTCGCGATATTGCAATCTCACTGGAAAAGGGAAAGATCGAAAGCGCGCGGATTAAAGTCGAAGCAAGTGAGTCCTCTACTACCGGATTGACCAGAGAGCATCACGCTGACAGCTACGACGTCATCGCTCTGCGTCAGTTATCAATGAAGACATAAATCTCGAGCTTTTAGAGCTCTTAGAGCTCTACTGTGAACTTTTGATAGCCCGTTTCGGGTTGCTCGATCAGAAGTGAGCAGACACATCGCAAACGCATTGTCGGTCATCCCTTTTCACAATTCTCATAGCACGCGAGAGCCTGATCCGGGTATCAAAGAGGGTATTTGCTCTGTCATCTATGCCGCACAGAGAACGGAAGTGAAAGGTAAACTTTCAACCGCTAACTAAATGTTGCGGACCATCTGATCACCCCATTGAAAGAGCTCCATGTATTGCGTGAACTCCTGATGCAGAAGTATGGGCGAGACTTTTCTACAGCTGTTATGGAGAACCGGGATGGTTGTGTCAGTGATCGAGTAAGCACACAATACCACTTGTCGCACGGCCCCCTAGCATTGACTATCAGCGGTGATGCGGATGCCAAAAGGTGATGAAGAAGCTTCTCGTCGAAACACCATCATCTCAACTGGTCGATGGCTATCTAACGGAGATAAGCAAGGCATATGGGGTTAAATGGACATCCTCTGCTACCAATGATACAGACAAGGCGGATAAACCGGTTGGTACGGGTTTGCTGGCCGCGGTTTTACTGACGGACGTTTGGCAGGATCAGACAGAAGAAGCAGAGGAAAGACCGGAGACGCTTCCGAGCTACTCGGAGGAGGGACCTAGTGCTAAACTTCCTGATCTTCCACCTACTGAGGAGGGAGAGGATGCTACTGGGAGATCAAACTACATAACGGCGAAAGAAAGTCGCGAAGACGACTTTGAGTCACTCGCACGTCGTTTCCAGGCACTGAAGAAACGCTAGCCCAAGGTTTGGGAGACGCGTGGATGATCACATCATACGCTCGACTTCTGCAGCACGCTGCTTGTCACGATGTAGATACTTATCGGGGCTGTTTGAGCATGGTGTACCTTTATGAAGCTATATTAACAGATGAGAGTGGTCCCCGGACGAAGTCCGCCGATTAGCTGCACTGGAAACCGGCGTTTATGACAGGACCGCGTGAGACACAAAACATAAGTACGGGAGTATGAAGCACGACTCGTTCGGTTAAATAATAGTTTATAGCCGAGCAACAGTGCTTGCTGTATGCATATTCAGATTCAGACGAACTATCGCGGATGTTATTTGTACTTATTTGGGATCGGCATGGATGGGTGGTACTCGGCGGCGGTGAAAGAAAAAAAAAAAAGGTGATTGAAAAAGCGAAATGGTTCTGGCGAGCACGATGCATTATGGCACGTGTTCGTGCAATCGAGTTTTGAGCTGCCGGCGGGAATGACTTGGACCACCGAGTCGAGAGAGAGGGACGAGTCGGACGATGGATGCTGACGGCATGACGGAGGGTTACTTTGTGACCCTCCGCGGTATACTAGCGAATCATTGAGCCAGGCTATCCGAAAGAGAAAGACGCGTTTGGGTGCCAGCGACGCTATTTCACGCGGTTCCAGCGGCGAGACGGCCGAGTAACGGAGGATTATTCATGTCCGCCGGGGTCCCTCATATCTTCAAATCTCATTTATACCTCCCTGTCAGTCCTTGTCCCTCCCCAAACGTATTCAATGCTGACCGCCGTCATGTCTTCTCCTTACCCAGACTCACTCTTCGACGATGCCGACAGTGACTCAGAGTCCGATCGCTACACCGAAATGTCCTTGGACTCCACTACGGCCAGCTCGAGAACGTCCGTGTCCGCCTCCATGCGCTCCGCGTCGCCCGCACAGTCCGTCTTCTCCTTTACAAGCTCTCTCCTCACCCACGCCTACCGCCACGAATATGGAAGAGGTCTCAACAACTATTCCGACGTCTACCGTCTCCCAGCTGATGAAGAGGAGCTCGATCGCCTCGGTCCGTTCCCCTTCATGTTCATCTCCTTCCCTCACTCCCCTCCAAGACAAACAGCATGAATTATTTCTTAAAGTAATGGGAAAATACCCTCCCTATCTCCCAGAAATCATGGCAGAGGACGATTTCCAAGTCAAGGCCGTCCTCGATCTCGGTTGCGGAAGTGGCAGCTGGTATGCCATCATTCGCCGCTACCGCTTTCCTTCTTTATTCTTGCCCCAGGATAATGGACATCGCGAGAGAGTTCCCTCACTGCAGTGCCGTTGCCGTTGATCTCGTTCCCATGCAGTCCCTGTAAGCTTCTTCCACACACATTATATAACCTTTCTTGACCATCCCCAGATATATGCCCGCGAATTGCAGGTCAGCACACACACACGTACCCTTTGTATTCTCGACGCTTTCCCTCTTTTTATAGATCTGAGGTAGACGATATCAATCTCGGTCTCGAACATTTTTACGGTGACTTCAACGTGGTACATTGCCAGCTCATCTCTTCGGGAGTAAGTTGTTTTCATCACCTACCAGCCCTCCAACATCACTTGTACCTTACCAGATCCGCAATTACCACGAATTAATTAACCACATAAGCCATGTCCTCCGCCCAGGCGGTCTTATAGACCTCTCCGAATTTCCATTTAGTTTCACGGGGGCGGATAAGCAACCTGTCTTACCTCCAGCAGGGTCCTTCCATCCTCCTTGGACGCCCCTATGGATGTCTTATGCCAATCGTGCAGTATTGGAGCGGGGAGGCGACGCAGACGCAGCCTTTCATCTCCACGAATGGCTATCCAATCATCCTGCATTTGAAGACGTCGTTGCTCGGGAATTTTGGTTCCCACTATCTCCTTGGTTCCCTGGAAACGATCCACAATCGCGGTTTTGGAACGAGGTTGGGGCCACCATGAGGGAGGATGTCAAGGCATGTAGTATCTTCGCCGCGGAGTGGTCCGTCTTATTTTCCTGCAGGCATTTTTAAAGTCCGGAAGACCACTCCTGCTTGGCCATGGCCTTGCGCCAGATTTTATCGACGCCATGGAGTGCAATGCAATCAAAGAACTCGATGAAGCAGTAACTCCACTTTACGTCCTGATACAAAATGTCTATGCTCGCAAAAGGCATTAATCGCTCTTGTTTTGTCGTACGACAGGCTTCTCCCGCTGCATTTTCTCGACTTGGATTTTAGCATTGCATTCAGTGTACTGTACTTGGCATTTGTACGATTTACCGTGCATATCACATCTCATTCTATCATCAGAACCGTCTTGGCCGTGTAACACAATCTGTCCTCATACCCGCACAGGAGCTAATGAGGCCCAATAAGACCCATGGGTGTTCTATGTAGAACGGTTCCTGTATGTAATGGTTGAGTAACAAACATAAGTAGAGTGATAGGCGAACCAATGCGGTGTGAACGATCATCGGTGCCCGCGGCGCGGCGCGATCCTGAGTGCGACCCCGAGAGTTTGAAATAGTTGACAACGAATGCTGACCGCACGTGCGGGTTGTTAGTATGGACTAAGCCTTTTCGATGCCGCCGACAACGAGTGCAGAAGAACAAATGGACAAAAATTGGAATAGCGACAATACAGGGCTTGTATTCGACCGAGGAGGGGTGTGTGCATTATCACCTCTCACGGTCCATTCAATGGTCTATACGTGTTTCATCCCGCTTGTGTCTCGCTACGCCACAGAACCACGCCGCTCATCCGATAGATGGGGATTAGTGCAAAGTATATCTTGGGGGCCATTCCTGAGTTGTTCGCCATGGTATCGTAAGAAAGCAAAAACAATTGAAATTAACGGAAGTCATGGGTAATTTTGAACGTCGGTGACTTTTTTCGCAGCCGAAAAATCTTTCTCCACAGCATGGGTGGAAGGTCAATCAGAATGTTTGCCATCATCAGAACATATGTCATATTAGAATTATGCAGCCCACTATATAGCGGCGATCTGCGAAAGCCTAGTTTGGTCATTGAGCTCACCACACCGCATGAAGGAATTGAATGTGATCACGATAGGAGGCGTTCCGATAAAGCAGTTCAGTTCAGTTCAGTTAGGATATTCTTGTTGCCCTTGCAAGATTAGGAATGCGCATTCGTATGATTTGATTTCGACAATCCGATCTTGTGCGCTTTAGTTAGCGAACTACGGCAGATCAAACTACTGGTGTCATAAACCGCGTTCGTATTCACTCGACCTGCCAATGGCTTGATACATGAAGTGCTACCGTAAATAAACGTCGACGGTCGACGGTTATGGGATAGACACCCGCTTGTCCACTGGTTGCTGAACGGCGCCTATAGACAAGAACACGATACCCACCAAACACGTGTCAACAGAAGATTCGCTGAACGACGTCGACGACCGTGTCGTTCGTTCATTGTCGTCTGCAATGGCCTTCGCGTCTAAAAAAGAGGAGGAGAGCGGTCTGAGCTCCTACTACAACAATAAAACTACGATCATTCAGGAAGCCCGCGTCTTTAATGATTCGCCCATCAGTCCGCGCAAGTGTCGAGCTCTCCTCACGAGGATTGTGTACCTCCTTTATATTGGCGAGAGCTTCAGCTCGCAGGAGGCCACTACACTGTTCTTTGGCACTACCAAGCTGTTTCAGCACAAAGACGTAAGTCCAGTGGCCCATCGGCTTGAGAGAACTGATCATGTATTGAACAGAGTGCCCTGAGACAAATGGTGTACCTCGCCATAAAAGAATTGTCTACCACAGCGGAAGATGTAATTATGGTCACGAGCAGTATCATGAAGGACATGCAACCGAACTCCGAGGTCATTTACAGACCGAATTCCATCCGTGCATTATGTCGAATTATTGATGTGAGGCGTTTGCATCTTGACGTTGTCATTATTGATTCCTCCTTGTTAGCCTTCCATGGCGCAAGGTGTTGAACGCTTTTTCAAGGCTGCTATCGTCGATCGGACACCCTCGATATCGTCCGCTGCGTTGGTTTCCGCTTACCATCTCTTCCCTCACGCGAAAGACGTAGTGAAGCGATGGGTTAACGAGGCTCAGGAAGCGGTCAATGCAAAATCGTCTCCATCTTTATTCAGTGGTTCCTCAGGAGGTTACTTGAATTTTGGGTCTTCGAGTTCATCGAATAGCGGGTATCAGCCTATACCGTCAACTAGCTATATCACCCAGTACCACGCCCTTGGTTTACTTTACCTCATTCGCCAGCAAGATAGGATGGCAGTCACCAAGATGATCCAACAACTCGGCGGTGGCAAATCCGGTGCTGGCACGACGTTGAAGAACTCGATGGCTCTTTGTATGCTAATCCGGTACGCCGCAAAGGTTATGGAGGAAGATCCCAAGTGTGTACTTTTTTGTCTCGAGGCGCAAGGTCTGGCTGACCCACTTCGAGTGTGCAGAAGCACATCCTTGATCTACTGGATGGTTGGCTACGACACAAGAGCGACATGGTGAACTTTGAGGCTGCCCGTGCCATTTGTGAAATGAAGCACATCACTGCTGCACAATTAACCAAGTCCATCGCAGGTTTGTTCTCTTTTTTTACTGGGATTTTTGTTAATATGCCTTGTAGTACTACAATTGTTCCTTTCGTCGCCTAAACCAGTCTTGAAGTTTGCAGCAACCCGTACTCTTGCCGCTCTTGCCTTGACGCACCCAACAAGCGTGGCTGCCTGTAATGTGGACCTTGAAAATCTCATCGCTGACCCCAATAGGAGTGTCGCCACATATGCTATCACTACCCTTCTCAAGGTGCTGTTATGATCGTGTGCCGTGTTTGTCACTCATGTCTCTTCAGACTGGCAATGAAGCTTCCGTGGATCGCCTTATGAAGCAGATTACGGGTTTCATGTCAGAGATTAGCGACGAATTCAAAGTCATTGTCGTCGATGCCATCCGTTCCCTCTGTCTCAAATTTCCTTCAAAGCATGTATCGATGCTTGCTTTCTTGTCAGGTGTCTTACGCGACGAAGGTGGATATGAGTTCAAGCGGGCCGTAGTGGAAGCCATGTTCGACATGATCAAGTATATCGCGGACTGCAAGGAACAGGCGCTGTCGCACTTGTGCGAGTTTATTGAAGACTGCGAGTTTACGAAACTTTCCGTCCGTGTCCTCCACTTGCTTGGCGTCGAAGGTCCGAAAGCGCCGCAACCCACAAAGTATATCCGGTACATTTATAATCGCGTAGTACTGGAGAACGCGACCGTTCGTGCTGCTGCTGTCTCGAGCCTTGCTAAATTCGGTATCAACGCTGTTGATGCTGGTCTGCGCCGTAGTGTTGGCGTTTTGCTTAGCAGGTTCGTATTTTTGACCGTCGACTGAGTATAGCTCATCACTCCTGTAGGTGTCTGGATGACGTTGATGATGAAGTTCGCGACCGCGCAGCCATGTATGTGAAGGTCTTCAAGGAGAAGCCGCTCGCAGATATATACGTAAGAGAAGGCAGGCTTGACTTCTCTATTGTAAAGGAAGATTGATGACGGTCGATTTTGACAGAGTCTGTGTTTTCTTTGGCCGCATTGGAATCAAAACTTGTTGCATACGTCAATGATCCTGCCGCCGCCGCTCAGCCATTTGACTCATCCTCGATACCTAAAATTAGTCGTGCTCAGTTGGCAGCGGAAGCAAGCCGTAAGATATTGTCCTGCATAATAGGAGCCTGTCTTACGCAATGTTCAAAGGTCCAAGCACGTTGGATACTATTGCCGTGCCCACTAGAACGAATGCGACACCTCCGCCACCAACTACTGCTGAAAAACAGTCCACGTATGCCCAGCAGTTGTCCGAAGTTACCGAACTGGCGGATTACGGCCCTGTTCTCAATAGTAGCACGAGACCGGCGCAACTAACTGAGACAGAAACCGAATACCAAGTAACATGTGTGAAACACATATTCAAAGAAAATATCGTGTTTCAGGTGTGCAGCAGACGTGGTCATATCTATTACGACACTGATTCGGAACTAGTTTAATGTTTCGAATACCCTTCCAGACACAGTGCTTGAACAGGTGTCTGTTATCATGCAGCCGCAAACGGAGTCAGGACTTACAGAAGACTTTATCCTCACTGTTCCAACACTTACCTTGGCGACTTCACCCAGTGTTGTTTACGTCTCCTTTACACGAGATTCGCCGGAGGAATATGTCACGGCATCGTTCCAATGTGTCCTCAAGTTCATCAGTAAAGAGCTTGATCCTTCGACAGGAGAACCCGAAGAAGAGGGATATGAAGATGAGTACCAACTAGAAGAGGTAGAGCTCAGCGTTGGGGGAGACTACATAATACCAAGTTACTCTTCGTTCTCGTCGGAATGGGATAGGCTATGTTCGGGTGCAACTGCCACCGAGACATTCTCGCTGACTGCTATGGAAAGCATTAAGGGTATGCCAAATCAGGTTCATTGATGCAAAGTTCATGCTGACGGTTGCTCTGCACACACATTTGCACGATTTCTTCCGCTCTCATTGGCTCACAGCTGCCTGCGATTCGATCATCGAGATTCTGAATATGGAACCACTAGGGGGTACAGAGACCCCGACCTCCTCATCGGTCCACACACTCCAGCTCTCCGGGTTAGTGACGGGTGGAGGCGGCAAGGTGCTTGCCAGATGCCGGATGACGTTCTCGAAGGGACAGGGCGTAACGTTGGAACTCGGTGTACGTGCGGAACAAGAGAACGCATGTGCACTGGTTGTGTCTGCGATCAGCGGTTGAGACAATTGATGATCTATAAGACCTGTTTTCTTTCTCATGGTCGGTGATCGGGACGTGAATATAGCCGAACGAATTCACACGTTCCTCTGAAACTTGCTGTGAGACAACTTGACATAACTGAGCTACAGCATGGGCCGACATTGATCAATTTCCAGTGTTCAGAAGAACGTGGACCACCGACGAGAACGTGTTCGTTCACGTTGATCAATTTAGCTACTCTGCTAGCTAGATTTTAGCCGTGGCAGTGACTCAATTCACATCCAAATACAGAACACAACGACAGCAACCCCAGCATTCGTCGGCCATGCCACCCCCGCCGTTGCCTCCTCCCAAGGTCATTCATGTCAACACCAGAGGCGCTGTCATTCTCGCGGAGGAATCACCCGAAGTGCGTCTCCCGTAGTTCCCATTTCTCTGTCTCCCTCACTCCAGTCTCGCCAAAGACACGGGACAGTAGAGGCATATACCTTCCAAACTACATTGAGCCGGTTTCCCATATTGCCATCGACGTACGTGCACACGATTTCATTTGCTGCTGCGATGTAAACCCAATGAATGCTTGTGGTCCCATAGATCGGTGGCTCGCTCGCCAAAGTAATCTATTTTACTCGTTCGCCCGAAGAGCCCCCCTCGCCGTCTATTGCTGCGACCCAAGGTAGTTCCCCTGGGGCAAGCATTTTCTTCACCTCGCGGCCTGGTTCGCCGTCCCCCAGGTCGCATT
>JBBPJT010000856.1:0-13898 GCA_038088895.1 Xerocomus potaroensis
GCCCGTCCATCACCGTCTTCGTCGTAAGATCACAACCCCCCCCTGCGCGTCGAGATCGGAGAAGGCACGGCCCAACGCCAACGCCAACCTCCCCAAAGGCTCTACATTTCTCACGCGACATGAACGCGCGAAAACACGGCCAAGGTCGGACTCGAGCCAAGACCTCACATGTCGCTGTCCCTCGTGCGGCCCCGGTCCCTCGGATGTTTGAATCATCCTATATCCCCAACCGGGTCGTTTTCCCAGATGGCGGATTGCGGAACTGGACGGGCACGCGTGGGGACTTTTTTTTTTTTTTAATAGAGGATCAGTACCTGTTGACATCTCCTACGGCGAAAAGGTCAGCGTCCCTTTTGTATGACACGACAAAGGGGGGCAACTGGTGTAGGCTACACTTGTTGACGTTGCGTACCCGTCATACGGACATTCATTGGTGTCACTTTGAGTGCGAGAACGAATGAGCCTTTCAAATGAGTTTGTCTGTGGCGTGGAACCGATTCAAGGCGTTGCACCCGGGAGTCAGCTGTCAAATCGTGATTCCACGTCTATACTGATCCGTAACCAAACCCTATGATACAACTCAAAAAAAGTGGGGGAATATATATCAGCCAAAAGAATAGACATGTACCTACGAAACGGAAGTGTATTAAACTCGTCAAATACACGATCCAATAATGTTAGCAAGTAGCAAGATATGGAAATAGGTGAATTCCGTCCTTGGAATTCTAGCATGGAAATGTCGGCCGGGGACAATTTATGCCGCGCGAGTTCCTCTAGTTAGCTATATGTATAGTAAGAGACGCATCGGATTAGAAAGTGGAGATGGAGATATGATCGGACCTAGGTCCGAGACGAAGTTGGAAGGTATCGCAGGAACGGAGGTTGAGCTGATGGGCGACATCACCATGACGTGTGGCGTGGCAGCAGACTAGGGATGAAGAAAAAAAAGGGCGCGCAGGATATTGGTAGACTAATCCCAATCAATAGTAATCCCACCGGGTCCGGGGCCGGCGACACCAATGCCTCTGTCAGCTTCACGTTTGAGCCACTTGAGGGCGCGTTTGTCATCTTTGATTAAAGGTTCTAGCTTCTCAAGACATTTCTTGTTATGGTCCTGGAGAAATGAGGGATGGATGAGCCTGCCCGCCCGAAATATAAGGTAGTCGCAGACAAGGTACCTTGAGCCATTGTTTCTCCTCCTTGGTAAGCATATTTTCTTTAACCATCCGAGTTTGGATGGGTACACAAGTGAGGCGCTCAAAACCAAGCCAGATATCGCCATTGAATTCCCCCTTGGTCTGTCATCCCGGATCAGAAACGCAGTGACAACGGAAATAAAAGGACCTGACACACCTTGACATGTCTGACGACCAAAGCGGATTCGATACGCATTCCCCATCTCCCCTCAAGATCTGATATAGGAAAGTTCCATCAGAACAGGAATCAAGTAATCTCCAGGGTGGAAAACGTACAAAACCCAGGTTCATTGGTGACAACGTGTCCTGGTTCGAGAGGAACACTGCTAGAAAAACCATGTGGCCCTTCATGCACATTCAAAAACGAGCCAACGCCGTGGCCTGTGCCATGCTGCAGAGAACGTTAAATGGGCACCAGTGAACACGAGGATATACATACAAGGTAATTAAGACCATCTTTCCACAAGGCTCGGCGGGCAAGGACATCTAATTGAAGGCCCGTGGTACCTTCAGGAAAGACGGCACTATCGATGGCAATCTGGGGTAGAGATAAGTGAGTATGTGCGGAGGATTTGATTGATGAAGTGGCATTGACGTACATGGCCTTGCAGAACACGTGTATAAGCTTCAGACTGGTCCTGTGACGGGCGACCAAAATGGATAGTGCGCGTTGTGTCACATGTGCCATCTCGGTACTGACCACCGGAATCGCTGAGGTAATAGTAGATGATAAGCAGAGATATTACCAGCACCTTCCAGCACGTACTTCATGTAAGGGGTCTCACGATCAATCATTCTCGCATCCGATTTGGATGGCGAATAATGTGGTAGAGCTGCAACATAAGGAGGTTCAGATCGAACTGAGGGATAACGGAGGAGGCAATCACCTGCGTTGGGTCCACTTGCAGAGATGTTTTCATATGCGAGGCCCCAGTAATGCTTGTTCTGCCGCCGATATTCTGTGAGACGCCATGCAGCCTCCCATTCGGTAATGTCGTAACCCTGACGGATCTTTTCTTCCAGCCAAGCAAACCATTTAACCTGGGAGAGATTGGCGTGAGAGCGATGATGCGAGTAAGATATTGATGGAACACACGTAGGCTACTCCATCACGTAGATATGCACGCCGCAAGCCTTCTAACTCCACCTCATTCTTGACGGCCTTCATATTGTCAACGTGGGAGGGTGCGACGGTATAGCGGAAGTGGGTCAGCATAAGTGAAATTGCGTAAGATGTTTCAGGACTGATGAGTAGTTTGCCCTCGCCCCATTCTCTTTTGCGAAGGAATTGCCAGATGTCATTGTACTCGCGTCTTTCCACCTTGAGTTTGTGTAAGTAGTCTTCGGTCCCGTCATTGAGCTTGGCCGAATCGATAAAAAGTATGACTTTATCAAGAGAAATGAAGAGGTAGGCATAGAATAAGGGGTTGAAGGGGATGTCGGATCCTCGCATATTTAGTAAGTACGCTGATAGAATGTTTTCAGAGCGTCGATGAATCAAAAGTCGCATACATACCGATGCTTGATAGCGAAGTAATGAGAGTTCCAACATGCATCTGCGATGCAGTCGGCGGTGACTTGGAGTACGAAGGCACAGCAGGCGGCTGTGCCCGAATCCATTCTCTTACTTCAATCAGTTTAGATGACGCATCCCTGCCAGTGAACTCGTATGAATGCATGAAGATCGGTTCTCGTGAACGCATAGGCTTCTCCTTCCAGGTGAGGTCAATGAAGTTCTGGGGGGGAAATACCAGCTTCGATCCTTTCGTATTCAGTCTGGAAATAAGCTGGGTCGCTTTTTCATGTGAGATCATCCTAGCATCGATACCGATCTTGGAGTCTCTGGCACGATCCTATTACCACAGCTTCAAGACAATACAAAAATTCAAGCCACAAATTGCTCACCACCAGCCAGTCGATCCAGTCCTTTGGAGCATCAACGGCACCAGCTGGGATTAGGTGCCAGTTGGGGTCTAACACTTCGCGTGCTTGCAGCCAATACCGAGAGTCAGTGACGAAATAGGCCGCAGTCTTTGATACGATCGCTTGGCCCGCAGTGCCAGGAAACCTGTAAGGTCGTGAGGGTCATAACAATGCCGAACTACACATATACTCACCCACAAACCCACTCTCTACGTTTGTCACAAAGAGAAACATACTCGGATTGGTGTGGGTCCTCGGAAGGGATGATACTGAATACGAAAATGTGAGGTGATGAACAGTAGACGTTAAGGGGTACTGACTAGTAATCAAGGCTATCTTTCACCATGAGCTTGCGAATCTGGCTAAGCCTATCGGTCGTGTCCACACGTTCCTTAATCGATGCCACTTCCTCCATCTTGCGCTCCAGGGCGGATCCAATAAGAGTACTTGATGAATCGTTCGAGAAGATTCCAGGACGCTTGCTACCGCTGGACCTTGAAGAAGAGCGAGTAGGGGAATTGTACTGTGGGGGGGACTGCTCCAAGCTGGCAGAGGGACTCCTCTCCAAAAGATCTCGCTCCCTTTCCTTTATCTTTCCAACCCCCCACCCATAGCCCCACTTCGTCGATTTCTTCGAGTCGGCTCTGACTAGAGTAGATTTGACAGAGATGGGCGATAGCTGGGAGAGCTTGGAATTATTTCTTGTACGTGTAGGAACATCATATGGCTCCGAGTCTGACTCAAACTCGAGTTTCTCTTGGTCGGAGAGGGAGCGAGTGGTTGAATAGGAACCCGAGCGGACGAGTCGGTTGGATTGATGGCGATTGGAGCCGCGATCCTCAGAATGATACGAGCGGTGAGAACGATAATCGGAATTATTCGTTACGGTCTCCGACTTTTCCGAGTCACTGCGGACAAGAGGGCTAGCCTCTCTGAATCTTGACTTGCTGAAGGGTAGACACATCGGGGGTGGTGGGGGAGGAGGCGGGGGCGGGGCCATCTTTGTGGTGGTGGTTGGCGGTCAAGAGTGAAGTGGCCGAAATTGAGTTGGGAGAAAGCACTTGAAGACGCACGAGGCTAGCTGGCCATGCAGCTGGGTCGGAAGTAAAATTGTTGGTCACCACCAGCTTGTCGACTGCTTACAAATCATTTCCGAATTTGGTGCGCTGTGTCGCCAAAGAAAGCCTCGGGTCTCCGTTTGTTTCCCCGTGTGATCCTCCCATTCCCCGCTGCCAATGGAACGACACGGCTTGCTGTAAAGACCCCTGTGCACCGATCCGTTCCATATTGGCCACCATAAAAAAGAACGAGCGATCACCGAATGATCTCGCACAGTATGGTCAAGAAAGGCGCTAGTCGAGTTCCCGCCGAGAATATTGCGAAATTATAAGGCTAAATCCACCAATATGGGTCGCTGCACGTGTCCATGAGTAGATGAAATCCGTGTCTCATACCGCCCCGCAACGTTGATGATATGATCTCAGGCCATCACTAGTTCCGTGAGACAGACAGGTTGGACACGAGGCAGGACGGCACACAACGTTGGCACGGTCTATTGTGGTTAGATTTCCTTTTTCGGATGCTTGCCGAGCGCGCTGCCCTGGGCCCAAAATGTAAAACGCCCCAAGTTTTCGTTGTTTTAATGGGCTGAGGATGAAATCCACACGTGGAGCTGCCAAACACTCCGCATGGGCTCCAGAAGCACAGCTTGCGTAGTAATGGAAAACTTGGTGAGGTGGGATATGACCATTCCATACACATCCCATGAATGGAAGACAAAAGCGACTTGAATGTAAACTCCGCGTGATGTGTGCATGTAAAATGGGCCATTGCCAATCTATCCAGTATTCATAAAGGTAGCCACGGCTTGATAGGGAGAGTGGTGGGGGCCGCTTCGCAGGCGTTCCGATCATTTGGCTCTATGAACGAGAACGCATCAGACTTACAGGAAACAATGGCACATACCGAGGGAAAAGCAATGAAGAAAGGAAAGTGGGGCTCAGGGGGTGGTCACTGTATGAGCATGACGCACTAGCGATTGATCCTCGGACGGTCGGACGAATACAGCGCCGATCATGAATAGTCGTGGACCCTACCCTTCAAAATACTAAATCTGGCGCGAATCGTCATCCGGGAGAGAAATACGAATCCCCATCTTCGTCTTTGCATGGTCCGGTTGGCCCCAAATGAAACTTTGAGCAGAACCCTGAAGGGCCATGCGTCCAAATACTGCCTTTGAGCCTGGTGTAATGAAACCATTCTTTGAAAAGGGTGAGGGAGAAAAGCTGCCTGCATAATGGGTGTTCTCACCCGCACTCTTCGAGTCTCTTGCAAGTCACATGAGTTGACTTCCGATACGATAGTCAGCGTCAACTTCAGATCGTTCAGAAACGAATACTATTGCCACTCCACAAAGGGTTCTGATAGGACCGAACCGCTAATGCATGGCAGTTACCTATTCATGGCTGCTGGGGTTGTGGAGCCAAGTGAGGAGCCAAAAAGCTATCACAAACAAGGTTAATCCAACGTCTTTTGGATTCGGGGTGAGGTGCACAATCTACGCACTAGATTTGGTGGGTAATTGAAAAGTTGGTCGACTATGAGTTGCGGAGGGGTGGTACGGCAGAAGCAAACTCGGAGAATCCGAGAAGGTAGGAGATCTCAACACTCAGTTAAAGCGTGTTCAAAGATCCGAGTTGTTCTGAGACCCACACAAGGCACCAAGAAAAGGTACCACTGGGCATGAACTTGAAACCGACTAGGAGCGCACTAAACATGCTGTAGTATGTACGAGGATGAGTCAAAGGTAAGTGAGTCGGTGACCGGTGCGGGATCGGCGCGAAGGTAGACTACTTCTGGCAGCTCGCTCGCACGCTCTGACACGACACAACGCTAGCTTTGTACTCCAATTTATATTATGATCGGGACTATCCTTTCGTGCCAAACCCTTTATCCGTCATTGTCCTATCAGACGATGCGTGCGCTCCACCCGCGACATTGTGTGGTGGATCTGTCGTTCCATCGTCAAGTTCCGTTGACTTGAAGGAGATAATGCGCATTGTGCTTCCTTTACTCTCCACCTAAGGAACCTCGACCAAAACCCGTGTGGTATGATTCGATCATTCAACATTGTTCAATGGGGGTTTTTCCTTGCAAGTATGATTCTTCCAACAGTATTTTGTTGCGGGACCAGAGGAGATTACTATGATCCTGGGGTTTTTGGCAGTACCATCTCTGCCGCCGGGAAGACTGGCTCGCTCTGGCTCGGCTCCCTCGTTGACATCACTGGATAAGTCAGACTGTCCCTCTGGGGAGTGACATGGCGCGAATGAACATTCCGTCAACTAACTCCACAATTTGTGGCGCACCAATGCACTGCTTTACGTAGGTACGCGCCCCACAATTCATCGAAGCAAACAACCGGTCGTCAGTTGTGTCGTACCTTTACGTGAAGTCTGCCCTCAGTAGTGCGAGAGGTTGTTCGGTCCTTGGAGTGTCGACGACATCCCTTCCTCCCGTCTGCAGATTGTCTATCCTCCTTTACCCCAGAACCGTGTCTCTTTATCTCCAACCAATCGTCACTCATTTTATTTTTTGCGTACCCTCGTACACTCGATTCTTGGCTCTTCCAGAACTACTTTCCTTGCTAGAACGCCCTTTCCCAAGAGGCCTGTACGGTGCTTTTTTGTTTGCAAAGACCGCTTCCATCCTTACTTCTTATTCCCCTCCCTTGAGTTGGATTATGGGTGGACCCGTTGCAGTTGTTGAAGGTGCTGCTGCTTATACTCACCTCCTTGATCCTCGACCATGGTACAAGAACACACGTACGTGATTGGGCAGACTCATGTGACATCTATGTCTGACACCACTTGCAGGTCTTCTACTTCTCAACTTCTGCATCGCTGTCATGTATGTGTTGGTTCAGAGCACGCAGGTGGATTACCATTTGATCATTTATAAGGTTGATAACATCCTCCACTAATGGTTATGATGGGAGTATGATGAGTAAGTTTGTTGGCTGGGGAGGAATACCACCTTTCACTATTTTGAAGACGGTCTACAATCGTTGACCCAATGGAACGCTGCATTTGGTTTCCCATCCGGTTCCAAGGTCGGTAGTTTCAACTCCCGTGACGTTGGGTTGCCGTATTCATGACAAGCTTAGCTTGGTTTGTTAAATGCCATTCAGGTCAGCCACTTCCGTTCTCGTCTTATGGAAGGTTATTGAGCTTCGTTCACAAAGAACATGGGTTCATTGTGTGCATTTCCGTTTGCACCATACATGACGGACGGACTTGGACGGAAATTTTCCATCATATTTGGTGCAAGTCTGACAATTGTTGCGACAGTCATACAAACAGCGAGTCAGTCAGTGCAGACTTTCATCGGCGCTCGGTAAGGGATTTTGCGACATCATGGTCTACCGCCTTTACCATTCTCAAGGTTCTTGATTGGGTTCGGCTTGACATTTGCCGCGTCGGCTGCTCCATTGCTCGTCACTGAGGTGGCATATCCTTCTCATCGTGGTCAAGCTACCTCAATGTACAACACCTTCTGGTTCGTACAAGTTTGGGATATGTAAGGAGATCAGCATTGTTGAACCGATTTACGCCAGGTACCTTGGAAGTATCATGTGAGGGGGCCGGACCCATTTCAGTGCCCACTGCGATTCTGACAAGTTTCCGACTGTCATCAGCGCTGCCTGGACGGTACGCGTTTTCCACATGTCAAAGTCGATATTGTCATTCTCACAATGATCGGTCTGAAGACTTATGGTACATTCACCATTCAGTCTAGTTGGGCTTGGCGAGTTCCGTCTGCATTACAGGCTCTCCCTTCAATCATCCAGATTATCCTGATTTGGTTTGTACCAGAGTCTCCGCGTTGGCTGGTCAGCAAGGGAAGGTATGTCGTTTGATTGCATGTAACTCAACGGCCTATGCTTCACTTGAGTATATTTTTAGGGAGGAAAGCGCATTGAAGATACTGGCATATTACCACGCGAATGGCGACGAGTAAGCGCTCCACATGTCTTTTCTCTAGATTACTCAGGATTGTTTGTTCTTCTGTGTGTAATGGATTCAGACGCGACCCTCTCGTGGAATATGAATTCGAGGAGATTAAGACTGCTATTGCCTTTGACCGCGAAGTGGCTGATAATATCGGATGGCTGAGCTTGATCAAGACCCCCGGAAACAGGAAGCGCATGCGCATCATCATCGCACTTGCAGTCTTCTCGCAGTGGTCTGGAAATGGTCTTGTGTAAGCCGCAATCTTTGTCGACCCTACAAGTTGTTTAAACTGTTGTGTTTCAATCTTTAGGTCGTTTTGTATGTGGTCGGCTTTTGGATATTTTTGATCGTCGGTGTTGATCAATCTAGATTTGAACAAGGTGTTCTCAATTATCGGGAGTAGGTCTAAGTTTGACCAGTCAGAGTTTTGGCTAAAGAGGGTCCCAGTAACCGATCCAACCACGCAGCTATTGATCGTGAGTCCCACACGACCATTGCCCTAGTTATTCTACTTGTCCTGCCTTTGTAGAATGGCCTCCTCAACATTTTCAATTTCATCGTCGCCATCGCCGCTGGCTTCTTTTGTGATCGGGCTGGTAGGCGCCCACTCTTCTTGGCGTCCTGTGCTGGTAGGTCATGGTCTCATGCATGATGAACAAGGAAGCCTGAACATTCTCGAGGTATGCTCGTCTGTTGGACGGCGCAGACAATTTGTTTCTCTATCGATCAGCAAACGGGCAACACTGCAGCTGGCCGCGCAGTCATACTATTCATCTGTGAGTGCCTTAACCCCTGGTACGATCTGCACGTCCACTCATTCTCGGGCCCAAGTCTTGTTCTACGGCTTTTGTGAGTGACTTGCTGTTTCTCTTCACTCTGAATCTAACCTTGGCTTGCAGATGATGTTTGTACATTCGATCTTACCCCAACGCGGGATTGACACACACCACTTGTTTCAGCTCGCCTTTACGCCACTCATCGTATCGTGAGTCGCTCCAACGGGGATATCCGTATCATTGGTACAATGCTTTCTTTGTAGTTACACCATCGAGATTTTGCCGTATGCCATTCGTGCCAAGGGTTACATGGTGTTTGGCTTCGTGCTCTCGTTGTCCTTAATTTTCAACCAGTGAGTGTGATTCAGATCGTCACGACCTCTTCTTATTTTATTCATAAGATATGTGAATCCTATCGCTCTCCAAGCGTAAGCACGCACCGTTCGCCCCCTGATCAGAGTACGTTGCTAAATACTGTCCACCCCCACCCAGTTTGCAATGGAAGTACTACGTGAGTGTCCCCTATAGCCAACGCCAGTGACGAGCTCCCAAGCCTCCCCAGCTCGTCTACCTCTTTTGGTTATGTTTCGAGCTGGCGTTTTGCTGCATCTTCATCGTCGAAACCAAAAACGTACGTGACACATTGTCCATGACACCCGCTGTCCATGGGCCGCTCACCCCCCCATCTTTTAATCAGCAGACATTGGAAGAAACGGCGGTGTACGTACCACCCTCTCCGATCTCGCCGACGTCACTAGACGAGCGTTGACTCGCGATGGACAGCCTTTTCGATGGTGATCGCGGACAGTCTCACCTCACAGAGAAAGCCGCCCATCGTGGCATCCCCCTGCCATCTGCCTCCGACGATCTCGCGGAGAAAGCAACCGCATCGAGAGTCTCTAACGCGAAACTACACGCTGGGCCAGTGCCATCTTGACGTACGTAGCTTGCAGAGCCCAGACGGCATCTCCGGTGGACGTGAGCCGAGTTGTTGACTACGCTTATGATGTCGTTTCGATTTTTGTGTTTCGGATGCTTGTACGGCCCGTCTTTCGGTCGGTGTGGTAGAGATTTCAAGGCCAAAGATGACGTTGCAGAAATGCTGGGTGGGTGACTCTGATCCGGAAGATGCTGTGCATCAGAGACTGGCATGATGCGTGTCGAGTCACCTGGTCTACCATCACTTGTTAGCAATCGCCAGAGAACTAAACAGTCAACTCGAAGTATCTGATCCCAACAGCCAGTCATCAAACACCAAACTAGTGCGATTCCGTCCGTGATAAATACACGTAGCACTGAATCAGGAGGGGACTAAACGAGCGTGGAGTCCATTCTCAGAAACAAAGAAAAAATCGGACAAGTATTGCAGAACAGAAATATCAATCAGAGACAGAGACGTGTATAACATAGTTGTAACAAGAGAAAAAGATGAAAGATTTAAAACAGACACGCATCATTTTGTGACAACACAAGATGCACAGCACAAAACACAACCGGAAACTCCTACTTGTGTTCCTCGATCTCCCCGCCTGCCACCCAAGTGACCTTCTCGTCAAAGTAGTGGGGGGATACAAATAGGGTCTCGGGGGGCTGTTCGTACACGATATACTCGCGATCGAGAGGTTCCTCACGCTCACCGCGCACGGTGCGGTAGGCAAGAACGGACAAAACCCAAAACATTCTCAGGAGAACACCGATGCCACAGCCTGATCATATATGCATAAATTTGAGAGAAAAAGGAAACAAAAAGTACTTACCGAGAACAAAGGCTACCGCGCGACCTTCCCAAGGACCAAGCGACTTGATGGCATGCTGGATGCGTCTTAGGAAAGACTTGTGGTGCTTGTGGTGGTGCTTGTGGTGGTGTTTGTGGTGATGCTTGCGGTGTTCGCGGTCATCGTGACCTTCACCGCCATCCTGGTGTCCTCTGGGTTTGCCCTCCTCCACATTCAAGCCATCAAAGACGACGTTAGGGTAACCGACAGGAATGATATGGACTCGACCGGGCTTGGGCAACTCAATCTCAGTCTTGATGAGTGACATACCCAAAGCATGACGGAATGCGTTGGACAAGCGGATAGCTTTCTCGCGCAGCGAGGCTCCGCAGAGGTGGCGGGCAAGATCTTTGCCCTGAGGGTGAGGGGGAGGACTGATGGGAACGATGGGAGGGATGATGTGAGCAACGCTGTCATCATTGCCGTTTACATTGGCATTTGCCAGCTCGTGACCAAAGCGAATGTTGTCGTTCGTATCTTCGATGGCACGGATTGGCTCCGCCGCAACGAGGCTGACTGTAGAAGAGATGGATGAGTGGATACGAGAATCCAGCGATGATGCTGGCTCACCGACACTTGCTCCCGCGAGGAGAACAGGTAAGATTGAGAGACGCATGTTGGTAAACAGAAAGTCTAGTGGGCAAGAATTCAAAAACAAAAGGGATGGGTCGAAGTGATGATGGCGGTATTAGGGCACTCCACTTCCTGTGCCACACGACGTTTCAGACTCCGCCAAGGCCTCCGCAGTCCAAGCACAGACAGTTACAAGCGCATCATCTCCAGGTCCGGTTATGATATAATATATTAAGCCACTATCTACATCCAGAACATTCCCGAGCAAGGCTATATATTTCTCAGGAACCACCCGTACTCGGTCCTGGACACTCTAGATCACACCACCAGCGCCAATGGAACGCCACGGGTGGGACAAGCTCAGACGCACGTATATTATACTGCAGATGATTGTCTGCGAATAAATCAGCAGGGGGTCCGCAGTCAGGTCCCGCTTAGTCTGTTACTCACGCGGTGACGGTAAATTTGAGGGAAGTGAAGACAACTGTCAACTTGGCAGCATTGCCTACCAATTCTGGCCAGCCCTTTTCGTCAAGCAAAACCATACCGTCGTCTTCTTCCCCGTGCATTCGGAGGAAGCGCGCATAAATCGTGACCTCAGGTTTGTATCTAAACTCGGATATCCACCAGTCGTCCTTGGTGGCAAAGCGATGAATGAACATGTCTACTGCTTTCTACGTTTCGGATCAGTGTAGTGTACAGCATGCCATGGTGAAATACACACGCGATAACTCATTGATTGAAGCGCTGCTCTGCCAAATGCGCGGCGCTCGTTTCGACACGTTACAATAACTTGTGGTGGGTGTTGTTGGGCATTAGTGACAAACTGGTGAAGAACAGTAATCGCTGAGACTACATCTGCTGGTAACATTGGTGTCTGCGGCTCCGCTGGCCTCTGACTCGAGGTTACTCGACTCATGGTGAGACCCGAAAGTACAGTCAAAAGGTGAGATGTCGAGAAGCCTCATGGGTCCTCGGTCCAAAGGGTGGTCTTATTATGTCAATTATTCTCTTCGACTACCACATCGGTCTGATGGCGTAGTTGGTTATCGCATCTGTCTAACACACAGAAGGTCTCCTGTTCGAACCAGGGTCAGATCATTTTTTTCTCTTCCATTGTACATTTTGGGGTTCGCCGTTTCAGCGCACCACAAGTTGCATGCTGTGTGTTAATGCTTTTAGTTTCAGAAAAAGGATCCCTAGGGGCCTGGTGCCTATCATCGTGGACACTTTTGTCAGGGGAACATGAATCAACCAGTAACTTGTAATGTAACCATGGCGCGACAAGGCGTGAGATGGAGCCTACGGTGCCGCTATCGAGTTGATACCCTGAGATTAACCGGTAGTCATTAATGTCATAGCACCCGATGAGTACTCCGAAAATAGCGCAGTGGCTGTCGAGTGCGAACGCCTATCGGCTGCCCGGTTAACCCCGCCACATTTTCACATTTTCCATCATGACTGGCAGCGCTCGACGATAATGGCAGTGGGCTGGCATCGCAGCGGACATTGTCTAAAACAACCGTTGCTGTCGTGGGTACCAACTGCCGATTCTTCCAATGCTCCAACATGCCAAGCCCGCCTTAAGCCGAGCTGGAAACCAACGAGGCGTTTCCGCAGTACTAACAACTTGCCCACGTCGACCTTTGTTTTTTCTCATCCAATAGAACAGCACAGCCAGTCGACTTACCCTTATATTTCACATTTCTCATGCAACTTAAGTTGAATGGGAGTCCGTTTTTTTCACTCAGGCCCCGCTACCTGTCTACGAGGCTAATTGGGCTTGGGGTGCTCACAACTTTTTTGGTCGCTCTCTACACCTTTTCGTCCGCGTATCGGCCTGCGAATTGGTCCATTTTTGCTGGCCGCCAACGCGGGACATGCACTCCCGAAGCCTGGTCATCCGGAAACTGGTCGTACAGTCCAAACACAGACCTGCCCACGCTCACGAGTGCGGATCAGGCACTCACTCTGGCTGGATGGGAGGGGTGTGCAGCGGACCGGGAGTATCATTGGCATTTGGGGACGGACCACGAAGAGCACTGGGACAGATTCCCGGCTGTCTCGTCGTACAAGTGGCAACCATCCTCCGAATGCAACGTTCGGCCACTGAATGGTGCTGCCATGGTCAAGGACATGGTCGAAAACGGTGGCTGGCTTCTCCTGGGTGGTGCGTGTTGCATTTTCATTCATATCTACATCGCACATCTTCACGTTGACGCATCGCTAGATTCGATAACCGAGAATCACTTCTTTTCCCTTTCGTGTATTTTGTATCCACATGTCCGTGCGACGCCGAATTTCACCGAAAATCCATATTTTGATCGAGCATGGCCACAAAAGCTGTTTCTTTCACCGATGACGCCCCTCATAAAAAAACTAAGGTTCCCGCCCGGTTTCTCGATCGAGGACACGCCCCTCGTCGTGTTTCGCCGGGTCGACCTCTTGTTCAGCAAAGACGAGCTCCAATCACTCTATCGCAGGGAAACAGAGGATCAACAGTCTACCGTCACCGACGGCACCACGTCCCTTTTCAGCGACGAATCTACGTGGTCGTTGTCCCCCTCAGAATACATGCCCATCTTTTTGTCCTCACCACCAGAAGGAAACTTTGGAACATTGGTCGTCAGCACGGCAGGGCAC
>JBBPJT010000857.1:0-13898 GCA_038088895.1 Xerocomus potaroensis
CGCGACATGTACTTGTAGAAGTAAGCTAGATCTACGCAATCAACGTAGTTCCCTAGTTTCCAGGTCAACTCCTAAGGTCTGTCATACGACTAGGAGTTCTTCATCTCGTCGACTTTATTGGGAATTACGAAACGCGTAACAAAAGATCTAGCTTCTCACTAGTTGAGAGCTATCCACGCTCCAACCATTCCACCAAGATATTTCCCCCCTCCTGATCCTTCCGACTCTACCGTCTCAGCTGAAGAAGACGAGGAACTTTATCAAGAAATTCGTACCCCTTCCCCACCTGTACACCTCTTCCCTCCAAACGTGATGAACGATCCAAACGTAAACGCTCCTCTCGATGTAGTCGCACCCCCTCCCGTCCTTCCCTTACCTGCAGAATCGAAAGCGGGTCTCCCGGAAGCCTTCTCTGGGGAAACAAAAGACGCTATCCATTGGGGCCAAGCTATGGCCGCCTATTTCAAACTGAATCCCCGTCACTATGAGTATGACGGTCCCAAAATCCTAGTCACCCTGAGCAAGTTGACGAAGGGGAGAGGAGTCCCCTTCGCGGAAAAATGGTACCATCTCCTGAATAACGAGGCCATTCCTGACGACGAAAAAACGTACGAGCATATGATGGAGGATTTCAACAAGACGTTCTATCCATACAATTTCAAGGAGGAGGTGCGAAGAAAATTGCTCACAACAAGACAAAACTTGAAAGATGAGGACGAAGGATTTCAAAATTATCTCGCAGACTTTCAACTGCATGCGGCACAAAGTGGAGTAACCGACCAAAACACACTTATCGACGCCTTCGCTGCGGGGCTCGACCCCCAGCTAAGCCAGATGATTTTATCCATGGGGACGCTCCCCGACACCTTAGATGCCTGGGTAACGGCGGCAGCCAAATTTCATGTGCAGCAGCAGAGAATCCGCGCAATTCGCGCTGGAGGATCATTCCAGTTGGGGCTTGGCCGGAACCGAGACCCAAATGCAATGGATGTTGACTCGGTAACGTTAACGCCCGCCAATCGGGCTAAGCACCTGCGAGAGAACCGTTGCTTCACTTGCCATAGAATCGGGTGTCGCGCTAGTAATCATCGGGGGCAGAACCAGAGCACCTCTCGCCCTAACAATCCCTTCCGCTCTCGAAATCCCTTCGCCTCCCAGACAACAAACACGCCCAATGCAAATGCATCCAGTTCTCAACGAATTTCTTGCCCTAACCCCATCAGGGCAATTAACATTGAATCAGAACCCTCCTCTCTTGACCAATACATCTGTTACGGTTTTCTGCCGTCCTAGAAGAACTACGAGTTCCCCTTTCCTATCCCCGATAGAACTGACGACTAGATGCCTTTCTTATTGTTCTTCTGTATCTGTCCGGCTCCCTTGCTTACTCCTTTTAGCTTGATGACGTTTGTATTACCAAACACGTACACGTGTTTACCATGAGGCCTTCTTCTATTCTGCCTCATGGTTGTTCCTGTTTACTAAGCTTACCTCGTGTAGAAGCCCAGGGCTATGGGCATTTCCTCTTTGGGTCAACCCTTGTACCAGGGTTGAGGGTATTCCCTATATAGTGCTTAATCAGCATGGTCTGTGCACCATGGCTGGTAGTATATATAGAGTAGCACTCCCTGTAGAATACCCTAAGCTTAATCTCACCGTTACATCACCTAAGTGTGGGCTTGTAACCTCTTGTGGTCTCTTCCTCATCCCGCTTGTCGAAGCCTTGAGGATACCGTCTCCCTTCATCCCGGACTCTCTCCCTTGAAGGTCTTCACTATTCTTGCCTTTGCCATCATCGTTCTGCTAGGGGCCGTCCTAGTCATCTCGACCCTTTTACTCGCTGTCGCCATCACTTATCTCTACATCTATCTGATTGTCGCCCTCGTCGTGTTCGCCATTCGAGGTTATTGGCTCACGTCGTAACAACATCAATCAACTTGTCGAAGGAGGGAATACCATCGAACAAATTCGTAATGTCTTAACAGCCTGCTACGACAGAAACACAGAGACAGAAGAAAAGGCTCGGATTGAATTAGCAGTTCAGCGCGGAAAGGATTTTTAAAAAGGGAGAGATTGCGGTCAACCACTCGCCTCCCTATTGACGTTGTAGCTTCTGTACATCAGACGGGATTCAATGAACAATCAATGCGTCTCCCTCTTCAGTTATACGGCACAACAACGAAAGTTGACACGTTCGCCCTCGTGGACAGCGGAGCCACTGGCAGTTTTATGGATGAAACATTTGCACGAAACAACGGTTTCCCCTTCACTAAAATCTCCAATCCCAGAATCGCGTGGAACGTAGATGGGACATTGAACAAAAGCAGCATCGTCCAATATCAAACTTCGCTCGCTATGAAAATAGGCACACGAGTCTACCCTTGGACCTTTCTGATCCTTGCTCTTGGAAAAGAACACGTTATTCTTGGTTTGCCTTGGCTGCGGAAATCTAATCCAGACATCAATTGGATGACCGGCACAATAATTCTCCCTGACGAAGAAACACGGTACTTATCCACGAACGTCGACCCCGTTATCAGTAAAAAATGGAAAAAACGTTTTGGTCCTGATCAGACTCTTATTAGGAAAGTCACCCTTGCTACAACTTTAGCCCAACAACAGACCAACAAAACCCCCGAATTGCCCCCTCAGTTCCGACAATACACGGAGGTATTCGAAGAACCCAAACTTGGACAGCTTCCCCCTTCTCGACCGTTTGACCATGCCATTACCTTGACACCGTCCTTTGTCCCTCATATTGCAAAAACATACTCTCTAAACCCTGCTGAACGAGCCACATGTCGGACATTCTTAGATGAGAACTTACGAACCGGGAAAATCGTCCCTTCCATCTCACCTCAAGCCTCCCCCTTTTTCTTTGTACAAAAGAAAACGGGTGATTTACGACCCTGTCAAGATTATCGCTACCTCAATGAACACACCGTTAAGAACGCTTACCCACTCCCACGAATCTCATCTCTTATCGACCAGCTGAAAGAGTCAACCGTTTTCACTAAATTCGATGTTCGATGGGGGTATAATAACGTTCTCATTTGGCCTGAAGATCATTGGAAGGCAGCATTCATCACCCCCTTTGGCCTTTTTGAACCAACAGTGATGTTCTTTGGTCTATGTAACTCCCCCGCGACTTTCCAGGCGATGATGAATCATCTATTTCACGACTATTTGGCAGAGGGATGGGTGATTATCTATATGGACGACATCCTCATCCACTCCTCCGACTTAGCCACCCATCATCATCGCACCCATCTCATTCTCGAACGTTTGCGGCTCCACCAACTCTATCTTAAACTGGCAAAATGTACTTTCGATGCTTCTGAGATAGAATATCTAGGGATGGTCATTGCTCATCATCAAGTTAAGATGGACCCCGTAAAACTACGTGCCATCGCACAATGGGAACCCCCTCGATCCATAAAGGGGATCCGATCCTTCCTTGGGTTCTGTAACTTTTATCGAAAGTTCATCCCGAATTTCTCTCTCCTCGCTGCTCTGCTCCACCAACTCACGAAGAAAAATCAACCATGGGAGTGGAACGACGCATGTACGACAGCCTTCTCCACAATAAAAGACATCTTTTCATCCGCCCCCATGCTATTACTCCCCGACTTGTCCAAACCCTTCATCGTTATGACTGATGCTTCCCTGACGGCCACTGGGGGAGTGTTGATGCAACGAGATGGGAACGGGGATTTGCACCCGTGTAGCTACCTCTCCCGTACACTTACTCCACAGGAATGGAATTATGACATTTATGATCGTGAACTTCTCGCCGTCATTCACGCACTCACTGAATGGCATCACTACCTCCAAGGGACCGGTCGTACGGTCGAAGTGTATACCGATCATAAAAATCTTTCCTATTTCCGCCAACCCCACCACCTTTCCCGCCGACAAGCCCGCTGGATGCTTTTCCTACAGGACTTTGATCTCAAGTTCGTCGTCCGACCTGGTACGTCGATGGGTCCCACTGACGCTCTGTCATGGATGCACGATGTCGATACCACCGGTGACAACGCTGATGTGGTCCTCCTTTCCCCCGAACTCTTCTTAGCTCGGATTGACTCCTCCCTTCTTTCCACCATCCATGCGTCCTCCCGCACCGACCCCTTAGTCCTCTCCGCTTGCTCCTCCCTCCAACAAGGCGTCCCTCTCTTCTCTTGTTCCTCTCTTCGTGACTGGTCATATTCGCCCGTGGACGGTTGTCTCTATTACCGCTCCCGGCTGTACATTCCCCCTGCTGCTCGCTCTTCCCTCGTCCAATCCATCCACACGTCCCCCTCCGGCGGACATGGCGGTATTTATCGGACGCTTTTCCTTTTACAACGCGACTACTGGTGGCCCGGCATGGCCTCTTTCATCCGTCGTTTCGTCTTGGGCTGTCCCCTTTGTCAATCCAGCAAGGTGAACACCCACCCTACCGTCCCTCCTCTCTCCCCTCTCGCCTCCTCTTCCACTCGCCCCTTCCAGCAGCTCTCTGTTGATCTTGTCTCCGGCTTCTCTCTTGTCGACTCTTTTGATGCCGTTCTGGTCATGGTCGACCATGGCCTTAGTAAGGGGGTGTTTTTCCTCCCTTGCTCAAAATCGAGCGATGCTGCCCAGATTGCTCATCTCTTCTTCACATACGTCTTCCCACATGTCGGTCTTCATGACCGTATGATTTCCGATCGAGGGCCTCAATTCGCCTCAGCCTTTGCCCGTGAACTAGCTCGTCTCTTACAATACGATGTTGCACTCTCCTCCGCCTATCACCCCCAAACAGACGGTGAGACGGAACGAGTGAATCAGGAACTGGAAACATACCTTCGCCTCTTTTGTCAGGATAACCCAGCAAACTGGGTCTCCCTTTTACCCATGGCACAATTCGTACACAATTCATCCGTCCATTCCGTCACCAAAGTCACCCCCTTTTCCCTGATCTTAGGATATGAACCCCGAGCCTATCCCCCGTTAGGAAAAACTTTCCTCCCCTCTTTAACCGAACGGCTGACTCTTCTGGATAAAGCCCGAGAAGAAGCTTTACATGCCCATCAGCTGGCACAACAATACATGCGCGAACGAATGCGAAGTAAGTTCCGTCCTTGGCGAGTCGGCGATAGGGTGTGGTTGGAAGCCAGAAATCTCCGCCGAAGTTCTCCATGGCGGAAATTGAATCCCTTACGTGAGGGACCGTTTGAAATTACGAAGGTCGTCTCTCCTGTGGCGTATCAATTACATCTTCCCTCGTCCTGGCGAATCCACAATGTGTTCCATGCTTCCCTTCTAACCCCGTACCGTGAGACCGCAGAACACGGCAAATCAAATCTCTGACCCCCATCAACGGACATAGAAGGGGAAGAAGAATGGGAGATAGAGCGGATCTTACGGCATAAGGGAACCGCAAAGAACCGGTCATTCCTCATCAAATGGAAAGGGTATTCTTGGGCCGAAAACACCTGGGAACCGGAACGGAACTTACGGGGTGCACGGACCACTCTCCTCGTTTATAAACGAGAGCATGGGCTGCAATGATAAACAATCTCCCAACCATGCCTCCCACTCGCAACACTTCCCCTCGTCCCACCACGTCAGCTCATCTCGTCCCCGCCGTCTTTCCCATACGCGTCAACTTCCTACCCGATATTGCCCGTTCACTCGTATTTTCCACAGTCCTCCAGGACGCTCCCCTGTTTGGTAGAGCTATGGAATCCCCCTTGGTAGACCACGCTCTCAAAGATACATGTCGGCTCTACCATACCCTGGCTACGCTGAGGCTCGTGTTCTCTGCCGCCACTCCAACTGATCACCCTCCACTTCTTGCAGCACAAGGAGCTACTTGTCTCTCGCGAGCTCGTGGGGAAACCTTAGACCTACTCTACCGGCTAGGGTTCGGATACGTCCTCAACGCTCTACCCTTCGACCTGATCGGCCCAATCATACGTCCTTTCCTATGTGCCATGCATCCAATGGCGTGGTATGCCTACTTACAAGCACAAGAACGACCAGTGCGCATCGCGCCCGTAACTACCTTCCCTCCAGAACCCTTAGCCCTAGAGAACTCCCCTCCTCCTCTAGTCTCCACTGGAGACGAGACGCCTACCCCATCCTCTCCGACTAACACCGCTCCTATGCCAGGAGCCTACCATTCACCTGCGGAACCCTCTTCGGTGCTGTCAAGCGACTCACCTCTCCCCGTACCACCACCGTCTTCACTGCCAACGATCCCACGAGATAGGGAAACCCCTTCTCCCCCTCATAGGGCAAACAAGCAACGAGCAAAAAAAGGGAAAAAGAAGCAAGTAATCCAAACTCCCTATGGGTTGCCTTCGTCTCCCGCCTACAACCTTCGCTCGAAGAAAAGCCCCACTACAGCTCACCCCCGACCTACTGCTTCACCTCGTCCGTCCTCCTCTACCATCGACCCTTTCTCTATTTGTGAGTGGTGTGGAGAGAAAGATACCCATCTCGGCATCTGGTGCCCTCACCATCAATGCCCTTCCTGCGACGCCTACACACCCGGACACCTCCTCGCTAATTGCCCTGCTAGTGTTTGCCCCTATTGCGCGGCATCTCACTGGGGACTTCCTTGTCCTCTCTATCGCTGCTGTCCCAATGGCTGTGACGAATGTCACTCCCTTGTCTGGGGTGAGTTATGTCCGAAACACATTCGCGCTCAGTACCTGCAGGAAGAAGAGAAAATCCTCCACCAGGACCTCGATGACTACGCCTATATTGATAAGGAATAAAAGGGAATGGAAAGGTTCGGGTGAACTTTCGGCTAGTGATGGGCTTTTGTTACAAATTTCTTCTTTGACTTTACGACTCACCGTTTTTCTTTTCTTCTGCTTACATTGTGCTTACGTTATGCCTTCCTCTTGGACACTCTTTTCCTTCTAGGCATCATCTTTGTTGACTGCCTCGTGTCCCCATCTTTCCCACGACAGACCCTTAGCCCTACCCCAAACGTTCCTAGTTTAGCTTAGCATAGCTTGGTCCGTTTGCCATTAGGGACTAGTATAAATACCTCGCGACATGTACTTGTAGAAGTAAGCTAGATCTACGCAATCAACGTAGTTCCCTAGTTTCCAGGTCAACTCCTAAGGTCTGTCATACGACTAGGAGTTCTTCATCTCGTCGACTTTATTGGGAATTATGAAACGCGTAACAAAAGCGAAGTCAACCGCTTCCCTCCCCATTGAATTAGTAGCTGCTGTACATAACGAACGACAGGAATCGACTTCCATGCGTCTTCCCCTTCGACTGTACAGCTCTTCTACCCCAGTTGACGCCTTCGCTCTGATTGACAGCGGAGCCACCGGAAATTTCATTGACGAACAATTCGTCACAGAACATCACCTCCCTCTGCAAAAACTAGTCACCCCACGAATCGCCCACAATGTCGATGGAACTAGAAATAAAACCAAACGAATCACACATAGCATCACAGTGGCTGCAAAAATCGGTCCTTGGGTCAAACCTCTCACCTTTCTTGTCCTCGCACTCGGAAACGACCACCTCATCCTAGGAATGCCCTGGTTACGAACGGCAAACCCTACGATAGATTGGCAGAACGGGACAGTAGATCTCCCAGTGCGCACCACGACAAATCATAACCAGTTCTCGTCACAAGAAAACTATCTTACCCGGTACCTTGCAACAAATATGGACAACAGGATAGCGGCATTATGGAAGAAACGCTACGGTCAGAAGGAACTTGTGCGACGAACAACTATTGCTACCGAGTTGGCTCAAAAGCAACAGCACGAAGAACGAAAACTCCCAACAGAATTTTCAGACTTTGCTGATGTATTCGAACAACCAAAAACTGGACAGCTTCCCCCATCCCATTCCTTCGATCATGCCATTACCCTGAAACCTCACTTCGTTCCTCGCGTCGGCAAGATATACCACCTAACTCCGCAAGAATGTGATGCTTGCAAGAAATTTCTTGACGAGAACCTCGAAGCTGGTTGCATCGTCCCTTCGAAATCCCCCCAAGCTTCACCGTTTTTCTTCGTGCAAAAGAAGACGGGAGATCTCCGTCCTTGTCAAGATTACAGATATCTCAACGAACATACTATCAAAAATGCCTATCCACTTCCCCTCATCTCGACTCTTATGGATCAATTAAAAGGATCCAAATTGTTCACCAAATTCGATGTACGGTGGGGATACAACAACGTTCTCATTAAACCAAAGGACAGATGGAAGGCCGCTTTTATCACTCCTTTTGGTTTATTCGAACCCACCGTCATGTTCTTTGGCTTGTGTAATTCCCCCGCCACCTTTCAAGCAATGATGAACCATCTCTTCCGTGATTACTTGGCAGAAGGATGGGTAATAATATACATGGACGACATTCTTATCCACTCCTCCGACTTACCCACTCACCACCGCTGAACCCGTCTCATCCTTTCTCGCCTTCGCCAACATTCTCTCTATTTGAAATTAGAAAAATGTACATTTGACGCCACCGAGATAGAATATTTGGGCATGGTAATATCACATAATCATATAACCATGGACCCCACCAAGCTCATCGCCATTCAACAATGGGCCCCCCCCCAATCTGTCAAAGGAGTTCGCTCCTTCCTGGGGTTCTGCAACTTCTACCGAAGATTCATCGCTAATTTCTCCTCCCTAGCCGCCCCCCTTCACCAATTAACCCAGAAGGATCAACCATGGGTTTGGTCGCCCGCATGTGGTCAAGCATTTGCTCGACTGAAACAAATTTTCCTTTCTGCACCTGTTCTTGTCCTTCCCGACCTCACGCGTCCCTTTGTTGTCATGACTGACGCCTCACTCGTGGCCATGGGAGGAGTCCTCATGCAATCCGACACCAACGGAGATTTACATCCGTGTGGCTATTTATCGAAGACGCTTTCTCCGCAGGAACGCAACTACGATATCTATGATCGTGAACTCTTGGCCGTCATTCACGCCCTTACTGAATGGCGTCACTACCTACTTGGAACCAGTCATCCTGTCACCATCATGACGGACCACAAGAATTTATCCTTTTTCCGTCAGCCCCAACGCCTTTCCCATTGGCAGGCCCGTTGGATGCTTTTCCTACAGGACTTCGATTTACACTTCTCCGTTCATCCTGGTGTAGCTATGGGACCTGCTGACGCCCTTTCCCGTTCCACGTCCGTTGACACCGCCGCTGACAACCGCGATGTCACCCTCCTCCCTGCTGACCTTTTTCTTGCTCGCATTTCCTTATCGCTCGCCCAATCTATCGCCTCTGCTTCCTCCACTGACCCTCTTGTTGTCTCTGCCCGAGACCTTCTTCGACGGGGTCTCCCTCTCTTTTCCCGTTCAGCTCTTTCTGATTGGTCTCTTGCTGGCGATTGTCTTTATTTCAAACGTTGTCTCTACATTCCTCCCGTCGTGCGCCACGACCTTGTTTCTTCTCTACATTCCGCTCCATCGGGCGGCCATGGAGGCATCTTCCACACCATCTCTCTCCTTCAACGCGATTATTGGTGGCCCGGCCTCTCCACCTTTGTTTGCCGTTTTGTCCTGGGCTGCCCCCTTTGCCAGTCCAGCAAGGTTAACACTCATCCCACTGTTCCCCCTCTTTCCCCCCTCTCGTCCTCCTCCGTTCGCCCGTTCCAACAGCTTTCCGTTGATCTTGTTTCCGGCTTCCCTCCTTCCTCGGGGTTTGATTCAATTTTGGTCATGGTCGACCACGGGCTTAGCAAGGGGGTCTTCTTCCTTCCATGTGCCAAAACCATTGATGCCGCAGGAGTAGCACATCTCTTTTTCTCTCATATTTTCCCTCACGTTGGCCTTCACGATAAACTAATCTCGGATCATGGTCCTCAATTCACTTCCACATTTGCACGAGAATTGGCCCGTCTGTTACATTACGACGTCGCTCTCTCCACCGCATACCATCCACAGACGGATGGCGAATCCGAACGGGTGAACCAAGAGGTCGAAACCTATCTTCGCCTCTTTTGCCAAGATCATCCGGAAACGTGGGTGGACCTACTCCCCATGGCCCAATTTGTCCATAATTCCTCCGTTCACTCTGTCACAAAATGTTCTCCATTCTCATTGATCCTCGGATACGAACCTCGTGCGTACCCCCCCATCGGCAAAACGTTCCTCCCTTCTCTGACGGAACGTCTTACCACGCTGGACAAAGCGCGAAATGAGGCGACGTTCGCTCATCAATTGGCTCAGCAAGTGATGAAAGAATGACTGCGCAGCAAATTCCGTCCATGGAAAGTCGGAGATATGGTGTGGCTAGAAGCCAGAAATTTGAAACGGAGTTCCCCCTGGCGGAAGTTAAACCCCTTACGAGAAGGACCATTTGAAATTACCAAGGTCGTCTCTCCTGTGGCGTATCAGTTGCGCCTTCCCCAACAATGGAAGATTCATAATGTCTTTCACGCCTCCTGTTACGTAGTGAGCCAGCAACTTTGAATGGCTACGACTACGAGGGCGACAACTAGATAGACTGCGAGGAGGAAGATGACGAGCGATGAGAAGACTGATAGAACGACGTCCACTAGGATGGTCGTGACAACACAGGCGGCGAGTAGGAGGAACGTAGTGACGAGTAGGAGCTGTCAAGGGCGCAAGCCGGGATGATGGAGGGACGATGATGGCGATGGGATCCTAAGGGCACGGCGGCGGAGTGAGGAGAAAGCCACAGGAAGTTACAGGCCCACACTTTAGGCGATGTAACGGTGAGATTAAGCTTAAGGTCCTACATGCTGGTGCTAGGCTACTTATACTACCAGCCGTGGCGCACAGACCATGCTGACTAAGCACTACGTATAGGAAACCCTCAACCCTGGTGCAAGGGTTGACCTAATGGGGAAACGCCCTTAGCCCTGGGCGTAGCACGAGGTAAGCTATAACAGGAACAGCCATGAGGTAGAAGCAAAGAAGGCCTCATGGCGAACACGTGTACGGCACGTTGCCAGTAATACAAGACAACCTAGGAGACAAGCGTTATCCTAAGGTCAAATACGCAAAGACGAAGGAAAGATCTAATCGTATACCGTAGTGGAGGGGCGGGGGATAAGGATAAGGGAAAGGAAATGAACCGTTAGACTAAGGACCCCAATGTTAAGGCAAACAAAGGGTTGTCCTGTCGTAAAACTGTAACAGATCTGGTCCGTAATCAGGTATGGGCCAAGCCACCGTTCGCTTAGTTTTTTCGAAGCCTGCGGTAGGCATAGATTGTCCATACTAAGCCACATCTTATCACCGATTGAGTAATCCAGTGCCTTTGATCTATGCTTATCGGCTTGGGTTTTCATACGCTCCTATGCCACTAGTAGATTAGATTTTGTTTTGATAATGATATCGGCCATCACTTCGGCCATCTCATTGGCCACTGGGGCCTTCAATGTCATCTGTTCGACTCCCATTCTTGGGCGATAAGATCTAGTTACTTTGAAAGGCGATATCTTGGTGTTACGCTGAACGTAGCTTGGTGAGTGAAGCGAGATGACGGGAATTCCTAGTCAACTTCAGATTGACCTTAGGAATGGCTCGGAAACTAGGAAGCTACGTGTTATTGCGTAGAACTAGCTTAGGTCTACAAGTACATGTCGTTGGGATATTTATACCTAGCTATACGGCGAACGGACCAAGCTATGCTAAGACAAAAGCGGAACGTTGGGGTAGGGCTGAGGGTAAGACGTGGGAAATATGGGGACACGAGGCAGTCAATGAATGACTAAGCCTAGAAGTGGAAGAACGTCCTAGGGAAACGATGGGACAAGAGAAGACATAATATGACTTGAGAGAAAGGAAAAAGCAGTCGACCGTAACACTTGGTAGATGTCTGCTGTCTATTGTTATAGGTAAATTGAGCGATGGGGAGCCAGTCGGCCCATTCAGTTGGATTCTCTGTAGCATATAGTCTAAGATACTGCTGTAACTCTTGATTGATTCGCTCGGTTTGTCTGTCCGTCTGCAGGTGATGCGCTGTCGATAGTTTAGGTTTGATGCCAAGCCTTTTACATAAGTCTTGCATAACTTGTGTGGCAAACTGTGGGCCGCGATCACTGACTATCATTTGAGGTAGTCTGTGGTCTTTCCACACATTGAATAGATATAGCTTAGCTGTTTCTAGCACAGTGACGGTCTTATTGCAGGGAACGAACTCTACTTCCTTTGAGAACCAATCGACAACTACTAAGATTGCGTCGTAACCATTAGATAATGGTAGGTCCATGATAAAATCAGCGGAGATGTGCACCCAGGGCATATCCGGTACTTCAAGCGGTTGTAGTTTCCTGGCCAGTGCTTTGTGTTACAGTTTTACGACAGGACGCCCGATTGTTCGTCTTAACATTGGGGTCCTTAGTCTAACGGTTCATTTCTCTTTCCTTATCCCTATTCCCCACCCCTCCATACGGTATACGATATAGATCTCTCTTTCGTCCTTGTATTCCCGACCTTAGGATAACGCTTGTCTCCTAGGTCGCTTTGTAATACCGGCAACGTGCCGTACACGTGTTCGCCATGAGGCCTTCTTCGCTTCTGCCTCATGGCCGTTCCTGTTAATAGCCTACCTCGTGCTACACCCAGGGCTAAGGGCGTTTCCCCATTAGGTCAACCCTCGCACCAGAGTTGAGGGCTTCCCATATGTAGTGCTTAGTCAGCATGGTCTGTGCGCCATGGCTGGTAGTATAAGCAGTAGAGCACTTCATGTCGTAGCCCTAAGCTTAATCTCACCGTTACCTGCCTAAAGTGTGGGCTAGTAACTTCTTGTGGTTCTCCCTCCTCACTCCGCCGCCGTGCCCTGAGGATTCTATTACTGAAGTCTCTCCTCACTCCGCCGCCGAGCCCTGAGGACTCCCTGATTGTTTCATCCTTTCCACCAAGTTTTCCCCGTCATCCCGACACTGTGTCCTTGACAGTCGTCCAGACGTCATCACGTTTATCATCATCGCCGCCTTCGTGCTCGCGACTATCCTAATCAACGTTGCTCTAGCAATCTTCTCTTCCGTCGTTCTCCTTACAGGTGTCTTGTATCTTGTTGTCGTCCTCGTAGTTACCGCCATTCGAAGTTGCTGGACCACTACGTAACACTTTGTTAGAAGCTTTGAATCGTGCACACCAGTCGCATCTAGCTACGTAGTCCTGTACTTGCTTGGCCATCCTGGGCCAGAAATGACTTCGTTTGATTAGTTCTAAGGTCTTTTCGTTACCCGGGTGTCCTGCTACCAGTATGTCGTGATGATTTGTAATGATATTTTGCCAAAGATTATCTTTGTCCGGCACGTACATCTTTCCCTCTCAATACAGTATTCCGTCCTGCTCTTTGCAGGCCATGTATTCTTCACATAATCTATGTACTTCTGTTTCTAGTAACTTAGTTGTAGCATCTTTGATTCTTTGTCGGGCGTGGTCTCCTTCGTTGGCAATTTCAATCGTAGAGTGGATCTTGTCAGAGTTGATAACTGTTACGCCCTTGTTATCATCATCAATTCCCAGGGCGTGGTCCTCTCTTCAGGAAAGCGCGTCCACTTTACCCATCATTGTGCCGGGTTTGTGTAGCCATAGGAAGTTAAATCTAGATAAATACTGTGCCCACCACGCCTGTCAGCAGTTTAGGTCTTGTCATTTCATAAACCACTGTAAGTTTGCGTGATCGTTCCATATCTCAAATCCGTACTTGGCGCCTTCGAGGTAGTGGCACCATACCTCCAGTGATCTTATCACGCTCAGCATTTCTTTATCAGCAACCGGGTAGTTCTGTTCCTCTGGGGACATGGAGTGCGATGAATAAGCCACCAGGTGCCACTTTTCCTCTTTTAGTATAGATAGTACTGCCCCTGTTGCATAATCGGAGGCGTCCGTCTCTAGCCGAAATTGGCAATCATTATCAGGGTATGCCAAAATTGGCGCTTTAGTAAATAGTC
>JBBPJT010000858.1:0-13883 GCA_038088895.1 Xerocomus potaroensis
AGATGTATATGAGTAGGGGGGAAGAGCTGGGGCCAAGGGATCAGTCCATTGGTCCAGGATTTATGGGCGAAGATTTTGGGTTTTGGTCCCCCCTATAGATAAGATTAGATAAGAGTACCTTAGGGCGAAAACTGTTTCTGGAGGATCAAGAAAGATGATTCAGGGGCTCAGGAGTGATCCTATGGATTCATAACATAGAGTATCTCAGCATGGTCATCTCCCATGACAATCTTCACATGGACCCACTAAAAGTAGCCACCATCACCAATTGGGTGTCCCCAAAGTCACTGAAAGGAGTCTGTTCCTTTCTTGGTTTTTGCAATTTTTATCAACATTTTATCCACAACTTCACCACTATTGCAAGCCTGCTCCATGGCCTTACAAAGAAGGATGTTCCTTGGGATTGGTCTCCTGACTGTGAAAAGGCCTTCACTACACTAAAGGCCATTTTCACCACCGCTCCCATCCTTACTCTTCTGAACCTGCAATGACCATTTGAAATCATGACAGATGCATCCCTTCTCACCTCTGGTGGTATTCTCATGCAACGAGATGTCAATGGCGACCTTCACCCATGTAGTTATCTGTCCTGCACCTTCTCCTCTGCAGAGCATAATTATGACATCTATGATCGTGAGCTCTTGGCTGTGATTCACACCCTTACTAAATGGCACCAATACCTGCAGGGTACCAGTCTACCTGTTACTGTCTTCACTGACCACAAAAACCTTTCCTACTTTCACCAACCTTACTGTCTTTCTTGTCATCAAGCTTGTTGGATGTTATTTTTACAGGACTTTGATCTATGCTTTAGTGTCCAACCAGGCTCTGCCATGGGGCCTGTTATGAATCTATAGGATCACTCTTGAGCCCCTGGATCACCCCTTCTGATCCTCCAGAAACAGTTTCACACTAAGACACTTTTATCTATTCTTATCTATAGGGGAGACCAAAACCCAAAATCTTCGCCCATAAATCCTGGACCAATGGACCGATCCCTTGGCCCCAGCTCTTCCCCCCTACTCTTATACATCTAGAAGCACCCATGGACGCACTTACCTCCCATAGATTCCACCCCCTTGGTGGTAGATCTCTAGATAACCCCAAGGGTGACTTATGCATCAAACATGCGATCTATCATATCCAGGGCTATGCTGCCACTGCAGCATGGACTCTTCATGCATATTCTTTCATTCTACATGTGCTTTACATGCCTCCTTATACCCTAGCCCATGTAATCACTAGATCTAGTCAAAACCTATGTAAATACTTAGATAGTATATAAAGCCCAAGGAACTTGACCAGGGGACTCCCCAGTCGAGTTCTCTTGGTGTTCTCCCTCTAGTAGAGGTCCTAAGCAAGATAGACTCAGTCCTACATATCCTCCTTTCCCTTATCTTCACCCATATTGGCCCCCTCTCCATAGATCTCCACTATCAGCCTTATCTAAGGCTTGATCAAGAGATTAGAGGTGTTTCAATGCCTACCCCCCACTCAGGCAAACTTTCCTTCCCACATTAACTGAATGATTAGATTGGCTGGCTAAAGCCTGTAACAAGGCCCTTAGTGTGTACAAAATTGCACAACAATATATGTGACAACATGTTACAAGACAATTTCATCCTTGGAAAGTCAGCGATAAGGTGTGGTTAGATGCAAGAAATCTCTGCCGGAGTACACCATGGTGGAAATTAAACCCTCTTCACAAAGGCCCCTTTGAAATCACAAAAGTCATATCTCCAGTCTCTTTTCAACTCCATCTTCCCATCAAATGGAGAATTCACGACATGTTCCATGCTTCCCTCTTATCAACGTTCAAGGAAACTGTGGAACATGGAAAAAATATGTTATGCCCACCACCAATGGAGATAGACGGTGAAGACGCATGGGAAGTGGAACAAGTGATTTGCCATAAAGGAGAAAAGAACTCATGGAGGTATTTAATCAAATGGAAAGGATATTCCCATGCAGAGGATACCTAGGAACTGGAACAGAACTTAACCGGTGCACAGACCATTCTATGAAAATATAAACTTCTCCACTCTTTGTGACCTCTCCTCCCCATTCCCTTTTCTTCGACCTTATTTTCAACCTCACATCATTATGCCTGCCACTTGCAACATCTCTCCTAATCCATCCCCCTCCTATGCCATCCATCAAGTACCTGCCATTTTCCCTATCTTCACCAATCTTCTACCCCCTCTCCCTTGTCATCTGGTGTTCCCAGCAGTGTTACAAGATGTGCTACTGTTTATGAGGGTCATTGAATCCCCCTATACCAATGTTCCCCTTGCAGACGCTTGCATGTTATTTTTTACCCTATCAACATTTCGTCTAGTATTCAACACAGCCACACCCAGTGATTGCCCCCCTATCCTTGCTGCTAAGGGAGCAACCCTGATGAGTCAGGCAAAGCTCCAACTTCTTGACCTTCTCTACAGGCTTGGATTAGGGTATGCTATCAACTCTCTCCCTTTCGAGCTTATTGGCCCCATCATATGCCCATTTCTACATCATCTCCACCCCACTATATGGTATGACTACCTCAACACCCAAGAAGCCACAATTACCCATGAGCCAGTCTCATTGCTCCCTCATCAATCCATTGTTCCCCTGTCTAATACCTCCATCTCATCAATTCCCCTTATGCCAGGGACTGTTACTCCAATGAACCAATCCCCCATCATCCCCCCTCTACCTTCTCCTTCTGACAACTCAATTTCCCCTCTTCTTGATGTTGAAAAGCAGACACCTCTACCCATACCTTCCCCTTCTCTCCCTGTCATCCCAACAGATTGAGGGATGCCATCACCACTGGAACACCCTAAGAAGAATAAGAAAGGAAAAAAGAAAGCTGTTATGACTTACAGTTTGCCTAGTTCCCCCACGTATCATCTTTGGTCCATGAGTAAACAGAACTCAGTCTCTGCCTCCACTCCCATTGCCTCTTCTTCTTCCAGTCCTACCTTCATCAACACTCCCACCTCCTTTACTTTCATCAAACCTGCATGGTTCTCCCAATGTGAATGGTGTAACAAAACCAACACTCATCTTGGGATTTGATGTCCCAAACATCAATGTCTGTCCTGCAACACCTATGCTACCAGACATGATTTGCACAACTACCCACAAGCCACCTATGTCTACTATCAGAGGCATCATTGGGGTTATCCCTGCCCCCTCTACAAATGCAGACCTGATGGCTGTGACAAATGTCACTTTCTTCAATGGGGGGAACTTTTTCCCCAGCAGATCCAACAGGCAGAATTAGATGAAAAGCCCAACGATGCAGATGATGCCAACTATGATTTCCTGGATAGAGAATAATGAAACAAAGGTTAGAGTTCTTTGGTCTAGTGCAGGGCTTATGTTACGGTTTTTCAATTTTCTTCTTCATGCTGTACAACTATTACAATTTAGTGCTATTCTTCATATTCAGACGCTATTTCCCTTTCAGGCTTCCTTTGACAAAGTCCTTGTGTCCCCAATGTTCCCACATATACTCAAACTGTGTTTCCCAAGATTCCCTTTCTTAGTAAAGAGCATAGCTTGGTCTGTTCATGCTTGTAGAGATATAAATACCATGCACATGTAGTAGTAGTCCTTAAGCTAGTTCTATGCAATTTGTTACGCCGAACGTAGTCTTTAGACGAAGCGAGAGGAAATAAGGGGAATTCCTAGTCAACTTCGGATTGACCTTAGGAATAACTCGGAAACTAGGGAACTACGTGTTATTGCGTAGAACTAGCTTAAAGCTACAAGTACATGTCGTTGGGGTATTTATACCTAGCCATACGGCGAACGGACCAAGCTATGCTAAGACAAAAGAGGAACGTTGGGGTAAGGCAAAGGGTAGAACGTGGGAGTTATGGGGACACGAGGTAGTCAACGAATGACTAAGCCTAGAAGGGAAAGAACGTCCGAGGGAAAACGATAGAGTCAAAGAGACGTAAGCGCGAAAACATACAGGGTTAAAACAGCCGACCGTAACACAATTCAGTGTAGCTTCCTAGATCTTCCTGGTCTACTTCTAAGGTTATTAGATCGCTCTAGTAACTAGAAGATCTCCTCAACAAAAGCATAACACCCCAGCAATACCAATTCCTCCTCCCTCTACTTCCATCCCATCTGCTAGTTTTGCACCTCTTACACCAAGAGAGGAAGAAATGTTTCAATGGACCATGGATCAGATAGAACAAGCATCCATAGCAGAACAATTATGGATGCAGATAGGCCCAGTACTTCCCCCAAATCATCCCCAGTACTCTAGAGCTTGCTTCTTCTGCTGACATCTTGGACACTTGAAGAAAGACTATCAGTTGTATGAGTGTCCACATTGTCAACAGTACACTCCTGGACACCATCCATCCTTTTGCCCAGCTACTTGATGTTCTCCTCCTTGCTTTTCTTTCACTTCTTCTTCCTTTTCACATTGAAGCTGATGATCCAGACCTATTACTTCCTGTTCAACCACCCCATCATCAACCAGATCATATCATCCTGCTTCTGAACAAATAATTGAAGAAGTAACCAGCTGAGTGTTATTCACTATCCAAGAATCTACTAACACAATCACACTAGCTACTTAGCATGTACAGGAAGTGATAGATACTGTTAACCAAAGGATAGCTGTGATAGAATGGGAAGCTAGTCCTACTCCATCAGATGTAGCAGACACCAGATGGGGCACTCCTGCTTGGGAAGATAAAGTTCCCACTCTAATGGGGTCATCTACCCTTTCCACCATATCCTCCCTTACTCTGTCATCTACTATAATTGCCTTCATTGACTATGTCACTCCTCCCAATACTGACCCTACCAATTATGATAACCAAACAGACAATATCAGATATGGAAATATGACAGGTTCCCCCGTTTACTCATCTCTTCACAAATTATTTTGAAAATATGGTAATTTTCACCATACTAAGGGAGTAATGTTACGTTTTATTCCCCTATTTCTTTTATCTTTCCTTTTCTTGACCATATGATAGTCTTTCCATTGTCTTGACTCATTTTCCCATGATTGGACACTATTTCCATTTTAGGCCTTCACTTCTCAAATGTCTTGTGTTCCTTTCATTTCTCTTGATTAATGGTTGCATAGGTACCTTCAACTATGACTCGACTTGACTTATGATGAGTCATTCCATAGCAGACACAGCTTGGTCTGTGTGCCATCTAGATATCTATACAGAACCTAGCACGAGATACTTGTACTCCAAGTAGTTTCTCCTTCGTATCTTGTGATATAATCATAAATAGATCCTCTGGTTTCTCCAATGCCTGCCTAGCAAGTCATTTGGACATTCTACTTCACAGATCTTATGATACTAAGTCCTCCAGCTTGTGAGGCAATGATACCTTCAGTACAAAGGCTCAAGATTCAAGACTTCTTCAAAGGCTATGCTTGTTTCTACCTGGGCCAAGCATAACAGCTAGTGGGGGATAGTCTTCCAAGATTACTCACCAGCAATGAATTTATTCAGCGGGTTGCTGATCATGAAGCTGCTATTGAAAGTGAAAAAGTGGCAAGTGAAAACCACCAAAAACAACAGGAAAAACAGGCCATACTAGTGGCTGTATGGAAAGAGGCTAAAAAAGCACATAAAAAGAACATAAAAATGCTTACCATGAGGAGTTGCGGCTGTGGAACGAAGAGAAAGTGCTGGCAAAGCAGGAAAGGTGCCAAGTCTGCTGGAAAAGATCAAAGCTTGGAAAATTGGAACATGCAATTTCTAGGCCAGGACTTGGGGTTTCTGCTGAAGGTGACCAGACAATGGATACAATGGACCAAGATGAGGCAGTGGACCAAGACAAGGCTGGCAATAAAGTCAACATTGACTCTGATGACAGTGACAATGCAAGTGACAGAGATAACTGGTTAGATTGATTGGATAATCTGGGTAAGCTTTGGCTAGCAAATTTAGTCATGGTTCAAGTGGTGGAATAGGTGATAAGCACTCGTAATATTTTCAGCCTTACTGTTCATCCATAATGCATTCAATGTCTACAAGAGCTTATTTGATAGCTTACTTACTGTATATCTAAGTGTCTACACCTTCTGATTTATTTGTTTTTGAGTTGTGGTGTGTTGGCGAATATTGAAATTAAAGTGGTTCAAGTGCCAGTGGATGACTGTAGGCTAGCAGCAGCATGTAGAACTGCCTCGGCAACAGCGCTGCACTGTGGCCAGCCGCTCTGGCGGCCTGTCCCTCACGGAGGGGTCGACATACCCGATTTGAAGAATTGAAGCACAATAAGCCATCTACACACCGCAGGGCATTATGACTGATGACACCACCCTCGATATCACCCTCTTGAGTGACAGCATTAAAAGGCATTTTAAAGGCACGCTCAAAAGCAAAGACAGACCTTTCGAATATCAGGACTTGTGGGGTTAGTAGTCGAATCATAGCAATACTTTCTAGGGGGAGTGCTTGGGAGTGCTTGTCAATAGTATCAGTACTGGTATGTCGCGTCCGGCCACTTAGAAATTAGTTTTTGGAGACAAAAGATCCCTCCTAGGCAGGATTTCTCTTGTCAAAGTGGTTGAAGCATCCGGACCGGCATCTACCGATATTTTCCTTCCTCGTCCTCCAACACACCCAAAATGCACGTGAGAGCATCGCCCAGCGTTCGTGCTCACCCCAAGCATGCGTTGCACGTTCAACGAGGCGAACACAGGGACACCTTTCGCGCACTAATCCGTCTGCTAGGCTGGTGGCCATTTCTTTTATCGTATGCGCATGCTTGAGCCGGGGGTTTGAGCCATGGGCCTATACGAGCTAAGAGATGTGCCACTCAACGCTCACCTATGATGGAGAACGCTGAGGTGCAAAAGTTGTAATATGAAAGATAAAAATGTGAATGTGTGACGGCTGATATGACAGGGAACATGACGAGTGATAGTGAATCTGCGGATGGGCTATCAAACACGTCCTTAGTTACACAAAGCGACGGGACCAAATGACACTCCAGGCGCATCCATAAGCTTGAGTGTTCAAAGGTATGTAGTGACACACAGTACTGCAAAACCATATAACATGATGATCAGGTCAGTGATCGGCAAATGGAACATAACCATAAGGGCCTATATTCATCCCACTTCAATAGGCATCCTCTCGGGCTGCGACAGATATGGCCAACGGCAGCTGAGAGCCACGTTCAACTTCGCCCTCGACCACCGGGACCATCACGACGCTCGATTCACGGTAAACCCTTTCGGACTGTGCTGTCATGCATAATTCAAACCTGCCGATGATCTCCACCAGAAATGCTTGAATTTGAATGGCACTATCGAGTGTCCTGTTCAGTAACTCTTTTTTTTCGGGCTGGAGAGGTTGCGTACGCAAGTCGCCATCCCATGCACGCGCGGGTGCCGCTTGAGAATGTCATCCTGTCATTCAGGGTGTTGGCATCGATCAGAGGTACCGTATCACTGAGCCTCACAAATTATGATACACGCCGACCTGAATGGCTTTTTTTTCGCTCGCCACGCCATTCAGCCAACGATCTGGGTTGAACTCATGCGCGTCCTCGCCCCACAGCTCTTTATTGCTATCGGATTACAAAAGCCTGTCAATGATGGTGTTGCGTGACAGGCGCGGCTTACCGATTGTAAGCGGCGATCGACACTACTATCCCTGTCCCTTTCGGTACCGCTATTTCATCCATCACTTCCCCTGAACATGTAGTAATCGGTTGGGAAAGCGGAAGGACGTCGTCTTCGCCAGCAATACGGTGAGAATGCGGTACTGTTGGATGGTACCGTAATCCTTCCTGACAATGCAGTCGCTCAGTCAATCACGCAACAAGGCATAGCTGAGGTTCTAGCCACCTTGATCACTGCCGTGGTGTAATCCATTGCATCGAAATCCGCGATCGTGAACCCTGAATCGCCACGAGCTCGAATTCCAGCCTCTGTTGTGTGGATCTCAGCGCGGAGTCTGGACTGTGTTTCAGGATGCCGAGCAAGTTCAAACAGAATCCAACTGAGGGAGTTTGACGAGGTTTCATGGCCCGCAAATAGAATCGCGCTGGAGATCGAGTCAGTCGACCATTCGAAAAAGGGTTGGGGTTCTGCACCGTATCTGAGCGAGTAGTTCCTCCTCGGACAACTTGTTCTTTGCCTCCGTGTCCATATTGGCCTTGACTACGGAATGTGAGTGGCAGTTATCATGCAAAAGGAGGCCATTGCGTACTAAGCAAACTGAAAATGTCACGACACCCTTTGCCTTCCAGCAGGGACTCGGCCTTCTCGCGTACTAGTTCTTGTGCCACTCCTGTGACCACCCTTTCTACCTCTCGTGCCCGCTCGATGCGGCTGTTTGGAGCATAGTCAGTTATCCATTCAAGCACCCTCTGTGGAATATATTTCGAAGCTGCTTGCATGAAAATCTGCTGCGCAGAGGGACGACCGAAGATAGCGTTCCTGATGGTGTCAAAGTCATACTAAGTCTAGAGAAAGTGTAGACAACGACTGACAACATGTTGCGATAAACGCTCGCAAGTGGGTGATCATCGTTTTGCATAGTTTCAAATCGGATATCGAATGCAGCTGAGGAATTTAATGTTGCAGCTTTCGAACGCATTGAATAAAGGGCGTACCCTGGCCAATGGAATCCAAGAATCCTCTCGAGAGCCAATCCAGGACGTCACACACGGCCTGTTGTTCCCCACTATTCGAAATGATGTCCATCCATTTGGTACACATCTGTATTCCGTGTTACATGATAAAGTCAGGCTTAAAGCTCGCACATAAAAGTTCACCAATTCCGCGCATTCCGTGAAAATGCCCAGAAAGATTTTCATTTCCGGACCGCTAAAAGCCGGGAGAAGGACTTTCCGTTGTCGTCGATGGTCGTCCCCTTCAAAACGTCTATCAGTATTCGTAATCGTAACCTTGTGGTCTTGCACCGAGTACCGTCAGCCCAGGCTATTCCCTTGCCGAGTAGTATTCGCGCCGTCACACGGAAGTACGGCAGATTAGGGAAACTGTAGGCCGATGTGTTGTATATCTTGTGAAGCGCTTTTGGATCGGTGATGAAAAGCTGGTCCTCCTAATACGATCCCGATCAAGAGATCGGATTAGAACCCCAATAGGATGCGTTAGTTAACTTGGACTTGCTCCCAAGAGTGCCTTGAAGCGAACGACGTTCCCGTAGCGATTCTGCCACTCAAAGTCGGCCAGGCCGACATTATTTTGGAATAACTCCAGCAAGTTTCCTGTTATACGTAGGCACGATGCGTCAAAGTGGACGTCAGAGAGAGAACATACCAAGCAAAAAGGAAGAGGGTTTGGGTCCTGGGATTTTGGACAGAGATGAACGAGTAAAAGATCTGAACAAAACATAGGTTACAACAAGAGTTGCGACAATGACAATAACCGTCATGGTGGATATGAAGAAACTCAGTTGTCTACCAATCATATAATCACCGCTCAGTCGCCGCTCTCAATAACTTGGGGACGGAAAATACCGAAAAGAACTTGATAAAATGGCGTATCCATACAACACCGATCCTAGTAACAGGTTGGGTCTACATCAGCAGTAAATCAGAGGAGGCACAGATCATAATGAACTTGGTACTTACGATAAGTTGTTATTGGCAGACAAAACATAATTTATATATTTAACGAGGGCTTGAGACAATGAATCGCCGGGTGTGACCTACATTCGGTTCGAGCATAGCATTCCTCGCCACCAGCGATGGACACCACCAACAGCAACCTGGAATCACCTCCACCTTCCATCATAAGTGTTGGGCTAAGATATGCTTATATCAGTTGTAGGTAGTGCTAATATCTATCAATGTAGCAAGTGGATGAACATTTCACCTCTGTCGTCGCAACACAGACTGAGGAAGAGAGGAAAGAAGAAAGAGTAAATTTTTAAGTAGACGACACTTTATCACGTGTAGAACCCAAAAGTCGAACAAAAGTAGTATCGAGCTGTATAAATTAGTCCGGACCGCGGTACACCCTCTCGGACTGTTCCGTCATCTCCAGTTCGAATCCACCAATGATTCCTATTAGGAATGCCTGAATTTCGATCAGGCTGTTGTATGCGTTCTGTTCGGTAAACCTTACTTTTTTCGAGTGGGAAAAGATTGCATACGCAAATCGCCATCTCAAGCTTGGACGAAGCCTGGCCACCAAAATGTTCATCCTATCATTCGAAACGTCGGGGTCGAATCGGGCAGATAAAATCAACATGTCCTCGCAAGTTGGAATACACGCCCACATGAACGGCTCTCTTTTCATTCGCCACACGCCGTCAAGCCAACGACTAGGGTTAGACTCATGCGCATTCTCCCCATAGTTCATTATTGCTGCCACGTTCCGGCTGTGGGTTAAGGGAAATTCATCATGAATACGGCTTACCGATTGTACGCCGCAACCGGCGACACCATTCGCGTCCCTTCTGGAATAGCTATTTCATTCATCCCTTTGCTCACCTCCGTGATGATCGGTCAGGAAACCGGAATGATGTCATCTCAGGTAGCAATGCACTGAGCTTGTGGTATCACAAGATGATATCTTGGCTACCTTGATAACGGCTGTTGTATAAGGCGTCGCATCAAAATCAGCAGCTGTGATCTCCGTGTCACCTGTGCCTGAACGGTAGCTTCTATGTCACGAATCTCCGCACGGAGTTTTGACTGGACTTTGGAATGCCGTGCGGGCTCAAAGAGAAGCCAACCCAGTGAATTTGACATTGTTTCATGGCCGGCAAAACAGAATCGTGCTCACGATCGCTGAATATGCAAAGGGAGGCACAGACAAAACGCCATTTACCAAAACACCCTTGATATGGCCACCGAGTCGATGGCTTGTGATATATGTATGCAAGCAAGTTACTCACATGAACACCAACATAGGAAATGCCCCCCCTGAGCTCGAAGCAGACAGAGTAGTATTCAGAAAACCTATGCCTAGCGATGACAGGCTGTAGGAAGAGGAGCGAGCGGGAGACGATGCCGAGATTAGTAGTAGGATTATGGAGAAGTCCCGGGCTTCTAGCCAGAAACGAACCGGGGGGAAACGCCAAGCGTTGAGTGCTAGTTGCAAGAGCCATCAAGCGGGTCAGCCGTGGAGGGGAGGGTGGGGATATGCTGGGCGAGAGAACGAAAGGCACGAGGAGAGGATCACTAGTGAGGCAAGTGCAAAAGAGGTGGGCTCGACAAGCGCGAGCTGGCGCGGGGTGAAAAAAGAGGCGTGAGCGTTTGAGTCACTCGACGTAGCCGTGTCGTGTCCGGGTAGTACAGAGTTAGGAAAAGTGAAGCGACGGATAAACAAACTGCACTTGTCATTTCCGGTCATCGTTGCAAACGACCACGTCGCTACAGCCAGCGTTCGCATGGACTTTCTCTCCCAGACGTATATCGCCCTTCGAGGGCCGACGGGCGCGCCGCAGTCACCAGCAGACACGATCGCGAAACTGAGCGACCGGCTCTCTCCATCAACACTCCTCGCCGACAGGCGCGCCGCCGTCCTCTCGCTCAAAGGCCTCACTCGAGACTGCAAAGCAGAAGTCGGCGAAAAATCACTGCCCGGTCTCATCCAAGTCTTGCAAAACGACGCAGAAATCGATGCGGACATCGGGAAAGCCGTTCTCGAAACTCTTCATCATCTATGCGAGGTGGACGACGCGTCCAAAGAGCTGGGTCTCAGGCATACCGACTATTTCCTCGCAAACGAGCAAGCAGCCCACACGCTATTCACTCTTCTCGGTGACCCTCATTTCTACGTTCGCTACGGGACGCTACATCTTCTGGCAACCCTCCTTCAGAACAGGCGTTCGGTCGTTCAAGGATACTTTCTCAAGGCACCCAATGGAACGCCTAGTGTCATATCCGTGTTGGAGGACAAGCGCGAAATCATACGGAATGGTGAGTCAAAACAACTTGCACGCATTTACTTCTATCCGCTGTCGAGTTGCTCCTTCGTCGCATTGACAAGGACACCCCCTAGAAAGCATTGCAATGATTCAACTGCTAACTTTACAAAGCCCCGATATTCAAAAAGTCCTTGCTTTCGAGGGTGCCTTTGAAAAGCTTTTTAACATTGTCACTCAAGAGGGTGGTGTCGAGGGTGGTGTCATCAGTCATGATGCCCTGCGGTGTGTAGATGGCTTATTGCGCTTCAATTCTTCAAATCAAGTGCGTTGTTCACTCTTTGCTTGTGGGTGACCCTGACTTGCACAGAGCTACTTCCGAGAAACTTCTCTACCAACCCTTTTATGTTCCTTGCTGCTCTTTCCACCGAACCTCGAGACGCAAGATACTCCCCCCCAAGAGTTTGCGTTGCAATTCTGGGATCAACAAAAAACTTTGAATGTATCCCTCGTCGTTGGGATCATGGGCATGCTTGTTGGTTCCAAGGGTGGTACTGTCAGTGTCACCCTGGTCATCCTTCGGACCTCCTCTATTAACTGTATTCTAGAATCAGGAGGCAGTGTTGTACGTGCGGTGTTTCGTAGAACTCTCCCTTGCTTCAAATGCGCCTACATCTGTAAAAACACAGGTAAGTACTTATTCGCCCGTATTCCATGATCTCATGCCTGGTAGGCCTTGCGTTTACTCCCCACTAGTCTCGCGTTTCCTTTGTCCGATGTCATCGTAACACCCTACATGCCCGTTCCTGAGACAAGTGGCGAAGAGTGGGACAGATTAGAACCAGCGTCTGCACTCGATGTGCTCGTAGAGCTGGCGTTGCACGGGGAATACAATGGCCTCTATGGTGACAGACGTTCAAAGGACGCACTTGAACTACGTGCTGCGGCCCTCAGCGTGTTCGACGTAAGTGCTTTGCCCCTGTCCTTTTCCTTGTATCGTTTAACAATGCGCAAGAACTTTGTCCGCAAAGAGGAGATCAAGCAAGCGATCATCCAGGGTATGTTACCTCCGGAGGGTCAGTTTCTTTCCAAACCATGCCGCCGTAGAATCATCTACTGATGCACGCCGCAGTTCCGACGTCAGGCCCGGTAATCTCTCCACTCCTGCATGCATTATGTATCCCACCCACATCCCCGGTCAACGTCATGAATGTTACAACAACTCACTTTGCCACTCTCCTCTTTGCACACCTACTTGGATCTTCCTCTCGCTGTAAGACACTCGCACGGTCTATAAAGCCATCCCCAGCCCTTTCGTCCGTTATACCTGATCAAGGGCAGTTTTTCGTCCCGGCCGATGGCGCACCGCCCCCTCCCAGTGTTCAGGACCAAGACGACGAAGACGCGCCTCAAAGTCTCCTCCCGCTTTTTTCTGAAAATCTCACCTTGTCTTTCCTCTCCAAATCGCGGGTGGACGTTGCAAACGAGAGGGAGGTATCTGAGTGGGAACGGCTGATCGTGGGGTATCTTTGTCTGCTAGCACAATGGCTTTGGGAAGATCCCAAGGCAGTCCGGGAGTTTCTCGAAGCTGGCGGGCTGGGTGTGGTGAGTCTCGAATACCGACGGGTCCTCTGCCCGTCTCTGGAACTGAACTTTTTGTGCATCCAAGCTTGTCGAACCGATCAATCAAACCACGGAGAATGAAAGCCTCGTTCCTGGTCTGTGTGCATTCCTCCTTGGTGTATGCTACGAATTCAACCGCGAGCCTGGTGAAGTAACACGGTAATTTGCTTTCCTCGTTCTCACGTACACCCTCAACATGTTGACCTCTATTTTTTTCTCGCAGATCGAGGATTCACCCGATCATTTCTCGCCTTGGTGTTGATGCACTGGTTGGCCAGATGACGCGTTTCCGCGAAGACGACCGATTCAAGTCGGTGACACCCGAGTCGATGGTCATATCCCGTCGAACGCCCACCAACGTCAGTGGCTTGATCCCAGCGGAGCAAGAGGGAGAGATCTGGTTGAACTGGTCTTTTATCGATT
>JBBPJT010000859.1:0-13883 GCA_038088895.1 Xerocomus potaroensis
CAAGGTACAGGGAGGGGCCGCGGTTAAAGATGAACGTAAGGTTCATACCGCCCTAAGTACTACCTATATATACCTACTAGGGATGCGCACAGACCAAGTTACCTAATGCGCTACTAATGGCAATACCCTATACCCTGGGTAAGCCCTAAACCCTAGAAGCAAGAAGCACACCTCGTGGGTGATACAAAAGAAGCCACAAGGACAGAAGAAGCATGGCCATACCTGCCGTGTGGGAACAATGTAACTACATATAGATTGGGGTCAAGGGTACACCCGATCAGGAAGGAAGTCCATGTCGGGCAATGTGCACCGACGCGTAAGCATAACGGATACCGGATGACGATCCGATATCAAAGGGGTATCGGCATTCGGATCTTGATCCGATGCCAAGGATCTAATCATAACGGTCCGACCTTAGCATAGCAGCTAATCGGACTGGGAAAGGCGTAGGCGAAGGAATGGCGACCGTAGGCGATACAGGGGAGTCGTAGGGATGTCGAATCGAGTATTCGTCATACGTGTGTTCACTAACGTAGACGTCAAGGGTTGTCTTATCGGTAAACCTCATGCTAAGCTTAAGCGCAAGTAGGTTTTTGACTTAAAACCGTAACAGGTATAGTATTCCTCCTTTCTTTCTACTTTGAATCTTATCAGTTGGATCATGTGACCTTATCTAATCTAGGCACGTGCCAACAGTCACATGACCCTTCTATTTCAGAACTTCTATCTCCATGGGTCATGTGAAGGCTATACAGCCCTTTATGGTAATTGACTCATCTTGACTCCTTCACTCCCATATAGTGAGGCAGTGTCTGACTCATGATGACTCAGTCATCATGCCTATCAGCCAATAGTGTTTATCACTTGGCTGTGCATTACTCAGCCTATTTGAAATACCTGCTGCGGATTGGTAAGACTCAAATCCTTAGCCAATAGCAATAGTTGCTCACTGCTGCACATTACTCAGTGTGACTTACTCTATTTCAAATAATGCCCATTAGCCAATGGCATAACTCACTCTTATCTTTCACTTACTCATTCTCTGTAGTATTAATAGTGTAACCAATAGCATAATGTTCTCTTGTTGATTCAAACCTTGTATGAATGTAGCACTGTATGGTCTATGTGTAGTTACTCGGAACATAAATACCTGAGGGTTAGAGTGACCAAGACTCCCCAGTCTTGTTCACTTTGAACTTAGGGTCTTTGGCCTAGTTACACAAAGTGACTGACTTTAAGCTTCGTTCACTACTCTTACGTCCACCACAGGCTTGATCCATTTGCCTTAGTGTGTATACCTTTTCCTCTGGCTTAACTACTGCCTGGCAGACTCCAGTTTCATTTCAATCTCAACCTGGCAGAACTTATCGCTTGTCAAACTTTCCTTGATGAAAACCTAAAAACTGGGCAGATCATATCCTCAAAATCACCACAGGCATCTCCTTTTTTCTTTGTTCCAAAGAAGACTGGCAATCTATGACCATGTCAGGACTATCACTACCTCAATGAGCACACTGTGAAAAATGCTTATCCTCTTCCACTCATCTCTGACTTATTTGACAAGTTAAAAGAGTCATTGATTTTCACAAAGATGGATATTCATTGGGGGTATAACAATGTTCTCATCCATCCAGAAGACTGCTGGAAGGCAGCATTTATTACTCCATTTGGTCTCTTTGAACCAACCATTATGTTTTTTGGCCTATGCAACTCCCTGGCCACCTTCCAAGCCATGATGAACCATTTCTTCTGCGACTACCTAGCCAAGGGATGGTGAATTATCTATATGGACAACCTTTTGATCCATTCAACTACTCTTTTCCTTCACCATGATTGAACAAGAAAGGTCCTTTCTTGCCTTCAAGAGCACAATCTGTTCCTCAAACTCTCTAAATGCATCTTCAACATTTCCCAAGTTGAATATTTAGGAATGATTGTTGCTCATAACAGTCTTCATATGGATCTGGTAAAGGTATCAGCCATCACCAACTAGGCCCCTCCAAATTCCCTTAAAGGTGTTCACTCCTTAGGGTTTTGCAATTTCTATCGACAGTTCATCCCCAGTTTCACCACTATTGCTGCCTCCCTTCATCAACTCACAAAAAAAGACACCCCTTGGGATTGGTCCCCTTCTTGTGATGCCACTTTCACCCAGCTAAAATCCATCTTCATTTCTGCTCCTGTCCTCACTCTCCCCAATCTTCAATGACCATTTATCATCATGACCAATGTGTCCCTCCTTGCTTCTGGTGGCATACTTATGCAACACAATACAAATGGGGATCTTCACCCCTGTAGTTATCTCTCTCAAACCTTCTCACCTGCAGAACACAACTATGACATCTATGATTGTGAACTATTGGCTGTCATCCATGCACTTACTGAATGGCGACATTACCTTCAGGGCATGGGTCTTCCTGTTATGGTTTTTACTGATCATAAAAATCTTTCTTACTTTCACCAACCCCATCGCCTCTCATGTTGTCAGGCTCATTGGATGCTTTTTCTTCAAGATTTTGACCTATCTTTCTCTGTTCAACCAGGTTCTGCTATGGGTTCTACTGACACATTATCCTGTTCCCTCTCCCCAGATATCTTCTTGGACAATGTGAATGTCACACTCCTCCCCAACACTCTCTTTGTTAACCTTATCGACACTACCTTGCAAACCAAAATCCACCTCTCCTCCACCTCTGATCCTCTAGTCCTTTCTGCCCTTGATCGGATGTGTGAGGACTCTCCCCTTTTTCCTTGTTCCACCTGGGCAGACTGGTCTTTTTTGGACAGACTCTTTTACTATCGTCATTGTCTCTATGTTCCCCCGTCCTTCCATCATGCTCTCATCTCTTCTGTTCATACCTCCCCTGCTGGGGGACACAGTGGTATCTTTCGCACCACCACTCTCCTTCAATAGGATTACTGGTGGCCCAGCCTCTCTTTCTTTGTTTGCTGCTTTGTTCAAGGTTGTGCTCTCTGTCAGGCCAGTAAGGTCCTTACCCACCCTGTCATTCCCCCCCTCTCTCTGATCTCCTCTTCTGCTACTTGTCTCTTTCAACAGATCTCTATGGATCTTGTCTCCATGTTTCCCCCCATCAGTTCTTTTGACTCCATTCTGGTTGTGGTTGACCATGGCCTTAGTAAGGGGGTCTTTTTCATCCCTTGCTCAAAAAACATTGATGCTGCTGGAATTGCTCATCTATTCTACCAACACATCTTTCCCCACATTGGTCTCCATGACAAGATCATCTCTGACCACAGCCCCTAGTTTGCTTCCACCTTTGCTCGAGAATTAGCTCACCTTCTCCATTATGATGTCACTCTGTCATCAGCTTATCATCCACAAACCGATGGAGAAACTGAGCGAGTAAACCAAGAACTCAAAACCTACCTTTGTTTTTTCTGCCAAGATCATTCTACAAAGTGGGTTGACCTTCTTCCAATGGCACAATCTATGCATAATTCATCTGTACACTCTGTCACTAAACAAACCCTGTTTTCCCTTATTTTGGGCTATGAACCTTGTGCATATCCCCCCTTTGGGAAAACCTTTATCCCAGCTCTCATGGAACACCTAGATTGGTTGGAAAAAGCCTGAAAAGAAGCCCTCAGTGACCACAAAATGGCACAATAGTACATGTGACAAAGGGTACTGAAACGTTTCCATCCATGGAAGATCAGCAATAAAGTGTGGTTAGATGCTTGTAATCTCTATTGAAGTACTCCTTGGCGGAAATTAAATCCTTTATGTGAAAGCCCCTTTGAGATTACCAAAGTAGTCTTCCCTGTTTCATTTCAACTATGCCTTCCCTCCAAATGGAGAATTCATAATACGTTTCATGTCTCACTTCTATCCACTTTCTAGGAGACTGCAGAGTATGGACAAAACACCCTATGCCCACCCCCAATGGAGATAAGTGGAGAAGAAGTATGGGAGATAGAACAGATTCTTCAACACAAAGAAGAAAAAAGGACTCAGAGGTATTTAATCGAGCACAGACCAACCTTGTGAAATATAAACAACTTCATTATCTTCAGTAAACACAAGTTTGTTTCCCCAAATTTACCATTACAATGCTTGTTACTTGCAACCTTTCCCCTTCTCTGTTACACTTGGCCCAGGTAAGGACGAGCATAGCCCTTGAAAGGGAATCTGAGTGCTTAGGCCTTCATGTTGAAGGTATCAATGCCTTGCAAGCCAGAGGACTTAGATCAAAGTATCAGTGAAGTAGACCATCTGATGAAGTGCCAAGCAAGACGTCAAGAGAAACCAATGGATCAATTGACTTGTAGGTCGCAGGATACAAGAGAGATTCTACTTAGGATCTATTGTATATTGCACTAAGGTTTAAGTAGGTATCCAGATGGTGCACAGACCAAGCGGTGTCTACTGCAGAATGACTCATCAAGAGTCATGTCAAGTCATAGCCAAAGGTATCTAGGCAACCATCAATCAAGGGAGATAGGAAGGATCATGAAGCATGCAAGAGCTATGCCTAGAACAGAAATAGCATCCAGATCATGGGAAAGAAGGTCAAGACAATGGAAAGGTTATCATATGTTCAAAAGAGGAAAGATCAGAAAAAGACAATCAAGACAAAAAGGGGTATTAGGGGAATAAAACATAACATTCTCCATTGCACACCACCCATCAGATCCCAGCCATCTTTCCCATCTGCACCAACCTATTACCACCTCTCCCTCAATGTCTCATCTTTGCTGTGGTATTGCAAGATGCCCCCCTTTTTATGTGTGTCATTGAATCCCCTTTTACTGATGCCCCTCTTGCCAATGCCTGCATGTTGTTTTTAACCTTAGCAACATTTCGCCTGGTGTTCAATGCCACCACACCCACTGATCACCCCCCTATCCTTGCAGTGGAAGGGTCTACATTAATGAGTCAAGCCAAGCTCCAACTCCTCAACCTGTTGTATAGGCTAGGACTAGGATACGTCATTAACTCTCTCCCATTTGAATTAATAGGTCCCATCATACAACCCTTCCTCCACCACCTTCATCTGACAGTATGATATGACTACCTTAACACAGAAGAGGCCACCATCACCCATCAACCCATCTTCTCCCTTCCTCACCATTCCATCGTTCCCACATCCAATACTTCAATTTTCTTGACTCTGATGATGCCTGGGATAGTCACCCCATTCGCACATTCTCCCGTCATACCCCCAATACCATCTCCTTCCCCCTCTATTCCCCCTTTACTTGATGATAAGGAGCAAACGCCTGTACCAGTACCACCTCCAGCTTCAGCCCTCCATTCACCAACATCAGTTCTTCCTTCTAATTGAACGACCCTTTCTCCACCTGAACAAACTCCCAAGAATAAGAAGGGGAAGAAGAAAGTTGTGATGAAGTACGGTTTACCAAGCTCCCCTGCCTATCATCTCTGGTCAAAGACCAAATAGGCAGACTCTCTACCCAACTCCTCGATCACTTCCTCATTGACCACTAACGCCTACATTGATACTCCAGCATGGTATACTTGTTGTGAGTGGTGCAATGAAATGGATACTCATTTAGGTATCTGGTGCCCAACACATCAATGTCCTTTCTGCAATGTCTATGGAGCAGGACACGACCTCCATAATTGCCCTCAAGCTGTTTGTGTCTGTTGTCAATGACAACATTGGGGATGTCTCTACCCCCTTTACAAGTGTGGTCCAAACGGATGCGATGAATGTTGCATGCTCCAATGGGGAGAACTGTGTCCTCATCGAATTTGTAGTCAGGAGTTGGCAGAAGAACCCAACAACACAGATGATGCTAACTATGACTTCCTCAATTGGGAGTAAGGAAGTTAAAAGGTCAGTGACCTTTAGCTTACAATGGGCCTTATGTTATGATTTTCTGTATAATACCATTCCTATCTTTGGTATCGTTCACCTCTGTCATTTCATTTCATCTATTTTCTTCATTTCAGACGCTATTCCCCTTCTAGGTGGTCTCTTGACCAGTCCTTGTGTTCCCCAAATATCCCACAGATGACCAGACTGTGTTCCCCAATACTTTCCACTTTAGTTAGTGTATAGCTTGGTCTGTTCACAGAATACTTCCATATAAATACCTAGCGCATGTAACAGTAACAGTAAGCTAGTTCTATACAATCACACATAGTTCCTAGAACTTCTTGGTCCTCATCTAAGGTTGTTAGGTTACTCTTGTGACTAGACAATCTTTTAACAAGTGTAACACATGGATGGTTTATTCAACCCAGTCTGATGTACAGTGGCTACTATCTCGATAGAGAGTGGACTGGTTGACTGCAATCTCTTCTGAGCTAAAAATCCTTTCCCTTGGCAATCGCCAACTCTGTTCACACTGTTTCTTCTGCTTCATTGTTGCCATCATAACAGGCTGTTAAAACTGCCTGAATTTGTTCTGCCATCATTCCTTGGTTGACCAGCTGCGAGATGTATTGGTCTAAGGTGGTCAGTTCTGGTTCAAGCTGTACTGTGTGAATTGTTATGCTTGGCCCAGGTAGGGACAAGCATAGCCCTTAAAAGGGGATCAGAGTTCTTGGGCCTTCGTGCTGAAGGTATTGATGCCTCGCAAGCCAGAGGACTTAGATCAAAGTATTAGTGAAGTAGACCATCTGACGAAATGCTAAGCAAAGTGTCGAGAGAAACCAATGGATCGATTGACTGGTAGGTTGCAGGATACAAGGGAGATTCTACTTAGGGTTTATTGTACATTGCGCTAGGTTTAAGTAGGTATTGAGACAGCACATGGACCAAGCAGTGCCTACTGCGGAATGACTCATCTGGAGTCAAGTTGAGTCAGAGCCAAGGTATCTAGGCAACCATCAATCAAGGGAGATAAAGAGGATCACGAGGCATGTGAGAAGCTGTGCCTAGAATGGAAATAGTGTCCAGGTCATGGGAAAGAAAGTCAAGATAATGGAAAGGTAATCATATATTCAAAAGAGGAAAGATCAAGGAAAGATAATCAGGACAAAGAAGAAAAAGGGATATCAGGGAGATAAAACATAACATTACCCCCTTAGTATGGAGAAAATCACCATATTTTCAAAATAATTCTTGAAGGGACGAGTAGACTGGAGAGCCAGTCATATTACTGTAACCAATATCATCAGTTTGGTCATTGTAATCAGTGGGATCAGTATCAAGAGAGGTGATGTAGTTGATAAAGGAGGTAGTGGTGGATGGAGTAAGTGATGACACTGTGGATAAAGTTGACAATCCAACCAATGTTGGAGCTTCGTCTTCCCAAGCTGGGGTTCCCCATCCTGCATCAGCTATATCTGATGGGGTGGGACTAGGTTCCCATTCTATTGCTGCTATCCTTTGGTTAACAGCATCAATCGCACCCTGTACATGCTGAGTAGTCATCATGATTGTATCAGAGGTTTCACAAATTGTGAATAGTACTTGGTTGGACATTTCGCCAAGTATTTGTTCTGGAGCTGGATGGTAAGAGCGGGTTGATGATGGGGTAGATGATTGAGAGGTTGTACGAGGGGAGCATCTATTATGACGAGAGGAAGAAGATGAAGTGGAAGGGGATCGAGGGGGAGAATGTCGAGTGGCTGGGCAAAAGGATGGATGATGCCCAGGAGTGTATTGTTGACAGTGAGGGCATTTGTACAATTGGCAGTCTCTCTTCAAATATCCAAGATGTTGGCAAAAGAAACAAGCTCTAGAGTATTGGGAATGACTTGGGGAAAGAACTGGACCAGTTTGTGTCCATAGTCATTTAGCTACTTGTGCTTGTTCAATACGATCCATTGTTTGTTGGAACATTGCTTCTTCTCTTGGTGTTAATGGTGCTAAGCTAGCAGATGGAGTAGAAGGTATAATCGATGGAGGGGGAATGGGAATTGCTGGGGGAGATATGGATTGTTGGGATCTGTCATGGTTGTGAAGGGCTCTGGTATGTCTCTCTAGGGAGAAGTCAAGGTCATCTACGATCTCAGTCATGCCCAATTGGTGAAACACTCCAATAAGATGGTGTTGGAGGACAGCAAGATGAAGGGAAATAGTAGAGAATGCAGAGGGAATATCACGGGTTGGTGGGGGTTCTCGTTCATAAATGTTAGCAATGGTGATGAGTGTAGTGCACTGATTGTAAGCCTTCAACATATTCCTGAGAGGGGAGTCTTCATCGAAATAGGTATCTAGCGCGACGGCAAGTCTGGAGTTTTCTAAATTCTGATGAAGGTCTTCGAAGGTATGCTCGTCAATTGAGATGAGTGCATCTGCATAAGGGGAATGGGTGATGATAGAGAAATTGTAGGGAAGGGAGATAGTGTTGATGGGGGAAGACATGTCAATGGTGGAAAGTGTTATTTTTTACCAGAGGTTTGGGAATCAAATGTCTTGGGATGGGCCTTCTTATAGGCTTCTAGAATCTTCTTGGCATTTTTCAAATTCCATTCTGGTTCCCATGAGTCATCCTCCGGCAGATAACCCTTCCATCAGATCAGGTAGGAACGGTTATTAAGCGGGCCTCGATGTTTTAATATCCGTTCCACTTCGAATTGTTCTTTGGATGCAATTAAGTCAGGTGGGGGTTTTGGGAAGTTCTCGCCATGCACGCTATTTTTGTGATAGGGCAATAGGAGAGAAGTGTGAAACACGGGGTGTATCTTCCATGTTGGTGGGAGTCAGAGTTGGTAGGAGAGGGGAGAATAGACCTGTGTAATGGTGAAGGGTCCTTCTCTTTTTGGGGCAAATTTCAGGTTTTGTATGGAACGTCATAAGTTCTGTGCTTCTAGCCACACCTTATTGCCTTTCTGAAAAGGTGTGAAGTTCTTCATCGTTTGCAATTTCATAACCTGCTGGGCAAGTTCATGCGCAGCTAGGGCTTTGTTTCTAGCAAAGATAAGGAGTCAAAGACGTTCTTTGACAGCTGGAAGGTTTGTTTCAGCCAGAATGGAGGGGAGGGAATGGGGTTCATATCCCATCATAAAGAAGAACGGGGATTTGGCAGTTATGGAATGGAGGCGGTGATTATGCATGAACTCAGCAAATGTAATATTCTCTGCCCAAGAAGTTGGATTGCTCCTGCAATAAATCCGCAGGTAGGTTTCTACTTCTTGATTCACACATTCCGTTTCTCCATCTGTCTGTGGGTGATAAGTGGTGGAGAGGGATAAGTCATATTCTAGGATACATCCTAGTTCTTTTGTGAAGGAAGAGGCGAATTGGGGACCTCTATCAGAGATGATTTTGTCATAAAGGCCAAAACATAAATAGACCTTCTTGAAAAATAAAGTGACAATGTTCTCGGCAGTAGCCGTTTTCTTGGTAGGGCATAGAATTACCCCCTTAGTAAGGCCATGGTCGACCATGACCAAAAGTGAATCAAAACCGTCAGAGATGGGGAGATCAGTGATCAAATTGCAGGAAACCTGCTGGAAAGGACAGGTGGTAGTGGAAGGAATAGGGAGGAGGGGAGGAATGGTAGGATGAGTATTTGTCTTGTTTTGTTGACAAATGGCGCATCCTTCAATGTAATTGCAGACAAACACTGCGAGGCCTGGCCACCAAAATTCAAAGGTAACCAGCTGACAAGTTTTCAGCATGCCAGGGTGGCCAGCAGCAGTGTGATTATGAGAGTGAGCAACAACCTCTCAGCAAAGGGAAAGGTCATTTGGAACATAGACCCGGTTTTGGTAAGTCAGAACACCAGTGTCATATTTCCAGTCAGAAAGACGGAAGTGAAAGTGAGTGGGGACTTCACTGGCAAGTGCATACAGGGAGTCAAGGACAATTGGATCAGAGGAGAAGGAAGCAGCAATCTTCTGGGATAATGTAGTGTCATTTAAAGATATGAAAAGGTTGGGGGAAAGGAGGGTGACATTTTCATTATCAGCGGGTTTGTCAGGGAGATGATCAGGACATTGTGAGAGAGCATCTGGAGCAGTAAGACTTCATCTGGCTACATGAGTGAGACGGAGATCATAATCGGCAAGATCGAGGAGCCAGTGGGCTTGTCTGTGGTTTAGTTTTTGGGGTTGGCGGAAGCACATCAAATTCTTATGGTCAGTAAAGACCTAGATGGAATGGGGAGATCCATGAAGGAAATGTTTCCAAGTGGAGAGAGCACAAATAATAGCGAGAAGTTCACAATCATAGACATCATAGTTTCATTCTGTGGGGGAGAATGTCTGGGAAAGATAACCACAAGACTGCCAAGCACCATTGGTATCTGTTTGAAGGAGGACACCACCTGAAGCATAAAGAGAGGCGTCAGTGGCGATGGCAAAGGGTTTCGAGTAATCGGGAAGTTAGAGAACTGGTTGGGAAAGGAACATCTTCTTGAGTGTATCAAAGGCGTCTTGTTGTCGTTCCTTCCAGTCCCATGGCTGGGATTTCTTAGTAAGATCAAGGAGAGGTCGGGCGATATCAGAGAAATGAGGGAGAAATTGGCAATAGAAGTTGGCGAAGCCTAAAAAGGATCGCACATCATGCACTCATTTAGGCATGGGCCAATCTTGAATCCCTGCTAGTTTAACAGGGTCCATGGCAAATTTGCCATTCTTAATGATCATTCCAAGGTATTCTACCTCAGAGACGTTGAACTTGCACTTTTCCAATTTGAGGTATAAGTCAAGTTCTTTCATGCGTTGGAGAACACACTTTGTTTGGCATTCATGTTCTTCTGGATTGTCTGAGAAGATAAGGAGGTCATCCATATATATGATGAGCTATCCTTCAGCGATCATATCTTGAAAAGAGTCATTCATGAAGCATTGGAACATCGCTGGGGAATTGGATAGGCCAAAGAACATGACTGTTGGTTTGAAAAGTCCATGATGAGTGATAAAGGCAGCTTTCCATTGATCACTGTCCTTAATGTGGATGTTATTGTATCCCCATCGTACATCAAACTTTGTAAAATAAGAAGCTCCTTTGAGTTTAGAGATGAGATTGGAAATAAGGGGTAGAGGGTAAGCGTCGCAAACGGTATGTTCATTGACATATCTGTAGTCTTGGCAAGGTCAAAGCCTGCCATCCTTCTTCTTTACAAAAAAGAAGGGAGATGCTTGTGGTGACTTAGATGGGCAAATCTTGCCTGTTCAGAGATGTTCATCAATAAAATCATCTGCTGCTTGACGTTCATCTGGGGAGAGGGGATATATTTTAGAGATCTTTGGAATAAAAGTCTCCTTCATGTTCAAAGTGTGGTCATAGGATCTGGATGGGGGAACATGCTCTGTCACTTCTTTAGAGAAGACTGAAGTGAATTCTATGTATTTGGTGGGAAGTGTAGCTTTTGGCTTCGCCTTTTTGGCTGCAATGGCTAACTCAGTTGATTGGGTAAGCCTGGCTATGATCCTGGAGATTCTTGGCTTTATAACCATTCACCCTTGCATACAATAAAGGGTGGAGATGGTGTAAAAGTCTAGCTGTCGGTCAACAAGTTGTTCAGGAGTTTCTTTATTAAAGTAGTGGTTCAATCCTTCGACTTCTATGTCGTCAAGGATGATATGTTCTGGGGGAGGGGATTCTTTCACAGGTTTTCCTTTGGAGAGATAGGAAGCATGAGTTCCTACATGTTCGAGGTAAAGGTCTAGGGATTTATTGAGGGATTTATCCAGAGTGACTGTCCCCTTTTTCCAGTCAATGACCAGGTTTGTTCGTTCAAGCCAGAGGGCCCCAAGAATAATGTTTTCCTTGCCACAATTCATGACATAGAACCTGATCTTCTGCATTTGTTCGCCGATCTTCATGTAAAGAGTTGTAGAGAAGCGAACTGTCGTGTTATGGGATTGGTCAGTGTTTCTTGCTATAATTGGACAGGCTAGTCGTTCGAGGGGTATCTTATGTTTTGATGTGAAGTGGTGATCAATACAGGATATTTCAGCTCCTGAATCTATAAGAGCTGAAGTGTCGATGGTTTTCAAGGTTCCAGTAGTAGCAATAAGTTGAATTGACAATCTAAGCGACTTTGTCTGTCGCTCTGCTACAAATACAGGGGAGCAGGTAACCTTTGAAATGGAGGATACTGACATCAATGCAGTCCTCCTGTTTAAAAATCCTATGGTTCAAAGAGGCAAGTGGAAAGTCTTCCTACTGTCTCTCCTTTGGCATCTTCTTCGTCCTTCTTTTCTTCCTTTATCACTACCTGTCTTATCTCCTTCCTTTCTGGTTGTTGACAGTGATCTGGACATTCTCTGGAGATATGCCCTTGCTTGTGACAGTTGTAACAAAGACCCTTTCTCCTATGTTCAGCAGCTTGTTCAATGGTTAGCTGATCAATGTCCATTGCATTTGGATCGCGGGGAGAAGAGGTGGATGTGGAGGTACGTCGATAAGGTGGAACGTAAGTGGAAGTGAAGGATCAGGAATGCAGCCTTTCAATTTGGTCTGCAAGGTCCCATTGGGTTTTGAAATGAATGGCCTTTGTGTACCATTCTGTGATCTTAGTCAGGATGGTATCCATAGATTGGATTCATCGCATCAGGGAAGGGGGAATTCTGGCAGCAAAGTACAAAATAAGTACTGCTGAGTCTGTGGTTTCGTTTAGTTCAGCCTGAATGGCTTTCATCTTGAACTGGTTAATGTATCCAGTTAAGTTTTCATTCTTGCAGATGCAGTAGGTGGTGAGCCATCCTAGCGCCTGGTGCTTCTGGTCTGAATGTTTGAAGTCAGCTTTGAACTTTGTAACAAAATCTGTAAAAGTCCCAAAGGATTGGGCATCTAACGCCTGGTTTTGGACCACAGTAGCCCAGGTTAAGGCAGATCCTTTCTTCATATATGAGAGCGCAAATGCGACCCTCTTATCGTTGTTGTTATACACTTCTTTGTTGACTAGAAGGTACGTTTGTATGTTACTAAGCCAGTCTGCTGCTCTAGAGGGAGATCCGTCATATTCATCAGGCGTATTCAGACAGAGTTCAATAGGTTTTGGTTGGTGTGTCATTGGGGGAGGAAGGAGAGGGGGGGTTAGGTAGGCAGGGAGTGGAGGAAAGAGTAATGATGGGAAAGGGGGAAGAGCAGTGGATGGTGAAGATATCTAAGAGAACGATTGACTTAGAGCAATTGTAGTCTGGTCTGGGGGATCTAGGCTGAGGTCTTCATTGGTTGAAGTCTCAGTATCTGTAGCTTGTTACGTAGTGAGCCAGCAACTCCGAATGGCGGTGACTACGAGGGCGACAACAAGATAGACAATAGTGAGGAAAGCTATAAGGGACGAGAGTACTGCAAGGGTGACATCCACTAGGATGGTCCCGAGAATGAAGGCGGCGAGGAGTACGAACGTGATGGTAATGGGGTGGTCGTCAAGAGGCGAACCCGGGATGACGAGGAATGAAGTTCAAAGGGAATCCTCAGGGTGTGGCGATGGAGTGAGGATGAGACGAATGTTGAAGGGACCCTTGAGACGCGACGTCAGAGTGAGGGAAGATGAAAACCGGCGATGGAATCCTCAGGGCACAACGGTGGAGTGAGGAGAAAGCCACAAGGAGATACTAGCCCACTCTTAGGGAAGTAACGATGAGATTAAGCTTAGGGCTACGACATGAAGTGCTAGGTGTTACAGTTTTACAACAGGACGCCTGTTTGTTTGTCTTAACATTGGGGTCCTTAGTCTAACGGTTCATTTCCTTATCCCTATCCTTATCCCCATCCCTTCGTACGGTATAACAACTAGATCTTTCCTTTGCTCTTTGTGTCCTCGACTTTAGGATAACGCTTACCTCCTAGGTCGCTTGTATTACCTAACGTGTACGATACACGTGTTCACCATGGGGCCTCCTTCGCTTCTGCCTCAGGGCCGTTCCTGTTAATAGCTTACCTCGTGCTACGCCCAGGGCTAAGGGCGTTTCCCCATTAGGTCAACCCTTGCACCAGGGTTGAGGGTTTCCCTTACATAGTGCTTAGTCAGCATGGTCTGTGCGC